>JANHFP010003494.1:29273-40251 GCA_032468135.1 Calamaria suluensis
TCTATTTTAATCCTTGTTCCAAATGGTCAATAATCTCAAAGATAAACCTCTGGAAGAACGTGATAGAAAGTGGAAACTAGTTTCTTTGGCCTTTTGCATGACATTGCATTCTAGGTATGGGTCCAGTTAGATGAAACTATTTGTTAAAAAAATATATTATAAAGCTATGCAGAATTGGGTTATTACTTTGGTGGATTACTATTAGGCTGCACTAGGAAATTAAAAAGAAAGCATTAATGAATTATGATGAAACTTTGGTAAAGGTCAAGAATAACACATCCAGTTCTAGAAATAAATTGAATTATAGACAATATGTTTAGCTTAGGATATCATATTTATTAAACAAGAAATGAAAATTAAATTGGAACAGTGATTAATATTTATTGATGAGAGTTCATGCTCATCAATCAGATGTTGCTCAAAATCTGAAACATATGCAAGATAAATACAATACTGTTATTCTTATACCTTGGAAACCTCACTAAAGAGCGATTTAGTTTGACCTTTCATTTTATACCTGACATATATTCATTCATTTTTAAATCTTCTAAACTTTCCAATGAAATATGCTTGCTTGCTTGCATACTTCCAGTATATATTGTAAATGCACTGTCCAAGTGGTTTACAATGTCAGAAAATTGCCCCCATTAATCTCATATCCATCATAAATTAACACCAAATAAAGCAATGGAACTAAACAAATCAAACCATCTCTATCAAAAGCCAATCAATACATACTCTCAGACCAAATGTCCAATCAAAAGCACCACATTTATCCCGAGGGAGATATCTATCTCCCCAGATATCAAAGTCAAATGCTAGCTTGAAAGAAGAAAGAATTCGTGCCTTGGAATCACGTTATCTGAGGGACCATTTCTTGCCAGTCACATCTACCTGACTCACCAGAACAGAGAGGCAAGGAATGTTGTGGATTCCATCTCCCAGGACCCAAAAGAAGGGCCTACTCTGTGGTGGCTCCCTCTCTCTGAAATATCATTCCCCCAGATATTGGAATGCCCCCCCATTCTAACACCCTTCCAGAAGGCACTGAAGGTGCAGTTCTGCCAGCATGCCTGAGGAATGCAGAGCGGAATGGAGTCCATTAAATGGCTTGTGTGATGTGTTGTCATGGGGATGGGGTGGATGGGGGTTATTTTATTATATTATATTATTAATTTATTATATGATTATTCTATTTTATTACTTTTATTGTTTTACGTATGAGGTATTTATATTATTGTAAGCCTTGAATCACCATGTATTTCCAAAAATAAATAAATAAAATATTAAAAGAATCATGGTAAGATACAACAAGGAATAAAGTTCTTCAAATAATGTTTCTATATCCCATATTTATTTCTTCAAATGTTCCACTTTTTAAAAAAAATAATGATTGCATTATTACTATTGTCAGATACTTTACTGACACATCAGGATGTTGGGAAATCAAAACATGCAGCTAACCTGCTATTTTCCTCAAGCTATAGCAATCACTGTTTAAAGCTAAAAATACTGAAAGTATTGAATGAAACTAATTTTTAAGGCAATGTTCTCCCGGAAAAATGATTATAAATACTAAAGGTTATTAGTTTTGTTGAACTACCTAATAGAACTACTTCAGAAGGGGAAAGATTTCAGAGAAGATTTTATTGATGCCCAATAAAGGATATGAAACTATTATTATCCTTTTCAGACCATCCGTAAGGGAATGTCCTACTCAAGAAAAGTTTTGATAGAATCATAATTGTCCAACCATTCTTCTCTAAAGACACCAACATCACTTGTAAAACTCCAAGAACAAAAAATGGCAGCATTTCCTGATAAAGCATTATCCTGCTTACAATCTTTTTGGACTGTCTCCTTCTGGAGACTTAAATAATAATATAACTTAAATAATCTCTTTCAACTCTGTAATTCCATGATAAACCTAAGCAGGTATAATCTATATTTAGACGGACATTCACATGGGAACTCCAGGTATGTATGTATGTATTTATTTACTTGCTTCATGCTTGCTTGCTTGCTTGCTTGCTTGCTTGCTTGCTTATTTATTTAAGGTAAAGGTTTCCCTTGCACATATGTGCTAGCCATTTCCGACTCTAGGGGCTGGTGCTCATCTCCAAAGAGCCAGCGCTGTCTGAAGACTTCTCCGTGGTCATGTGGCCAATATGACTAAAGCACAGAACGCTGTTACCTTCCCTCCAAAGGTGGTCCCTATTTTTTTCTACTTGCATTTTTACATGCTTTCGAAACTGCTAGGTTGGCAGAAGCTGGGACAAGTAACGGGAGCTCACCCCATTACACGGCACTAGGTATATATGTAGAAGTGTACTATTTGTTCATATGCCTCTTGAATTTCCCTTTACTGCATAAATAAGAAGAATAGAGCAAAATTAATTATGATATATGAAACAGTTATTATGGCAAAATGCAGAATTTATAGAAGAACTACTAAACATAATTCAAGAGCTTTATCTAAAATGCTATAGCTTTTCCTTTAAGGAAAATATATTTTCCTCTTTTGGCTTTTCAGAGATATCGTATGTCTATTGTTGAAGTAATGACTTATACTATTTGTTTCAAAATGAAAAGAAGATACACAAACATCTAAGAAAGAAGAAAGAAAGGAATTAACAGTTAGGTAGCTTTCCTTTATAGTTATTAAAGAACTACAATACTGTGATATGATGATTATGCAAAGTGATAAGTAGCTACAAGATGGCAGCATCTGTTTTTCTTTCTCTTGCACAAGGCATTACCAAACAGGTATGACACGATCAGAACAGAAACTTGTACTAAATCTTTCATAGTCTGTTTGGGAAAGGAGCAATGGCACATCGCACATGAACAATTCTTTAACAACAACAACAAAAAGGATTTCTTTGGAAAGAAATTTATTTTCTTCAGTCTTGTGTTTATTTGTTAGCTCAGCTTAGAACTGCCTTTAAATGGGCTTTTTTACATTCACTGCTCAGTGTTCACTACCCTGCATGTGTTATCAGTTTTCTGTGTATATACAGTAACTCTTTCTCTAGTTTTTCTATAACACACCAGCTGTCCAGCTCTTCCTTGCAAAAAAAAATAAAAAATAAATAACTGTTAAAAGTCCAGATTGCTTTGCATTTTTTGTATTTTTCTGACAGTTAATGGTCAGGCAACTTCATTTGATAGTGGGCCATCCAAAATATTTTAAAGAAGTTGAGAAAATACCAGCTAAGGGAAGTACCTTCTTCCTTAAACATCATACTTTCTGAGGTCTCTGTAGGAAATAAATATACTACTAACAGTCTGGGGGGAAGCAGAATTACATTAAGGTTTGGCAAGTCCCTGAATTTCAACAGATTGAAGAACTGATCTGATTTGATCCTTGACTGATGTATTTGTGCCATGCTTACCCTTATGTCAGACCTGTAAATAAGATTGACTTTTAGGAAGAGACTCAAGAATGTCTCAGGCAACTTTCTTCCTAAAGGTCCTAAACTCCAATTTATCACTGGAAAATTTAGTTGAATAAAAAAAAAAAATTCTTTCCCCAAAAAGATCCTGTTCCATTCCAAAAACACAACTATTTCATGGTAGATCTGAAAGCTTCCCTTTTTCTTATTCATCTGAAGGACATTCTGTAATTCCAAATATCATCTGTAACTAGAAAATGCAAGCTCTTCACAATGAATATTCAAATTTCCCCCTCTTATTCATTCTTATTCTGGGTGTTTTAATTATGTTTAGAAGCATGTCTGAATCTCAACTGTAACAAATCAGTCTTTTTTTAAAAAAAATAAGATGCCAATTTCTAAATGTCATTGCACACATTTTTAACCTTATTAACTGTTAACAAGCTTTCATTAATTTCAGTGAATGCATTCATTTTAGAAGCATCAGTTGCTCTCATATTTAAGATCAGCATTTTATGCTTTTATGTCTTGATGTATATGAAGAAAGTATACAAGCATAGAAGCCAACAGGGACTTTCTTATATTTCCTAGCTATGTGCGTTTCCACTTATTATTGCTTATTCTATGCATTCTTTATGATATATTTCAGGGGAGAAAAACCGCTGTAATACATGCAATTAAATTCTCTTCTGCCTGTATCTATAAAAATAATAAACATGAACCTGAACTTAAAATAATAAGAGCAGGAGTGTAGCATTAATTCACTTTTAAGTCTTAGAGAATAACAAATTAAAATGATATCAAAGAATACTGAAGCATGAGAGATTATCAGAGAAGAGAAGAAGCAGTGAAATCTGGGTCAATGAGGCAACATGATGGGGATGCTGGGGAAACAGATAGCAAATCTCTGTTCATGTAAAATGAATTTTACAGTAATTCAATTGCTCCCGTGACTGGACCAGAGAAGGCTGGTTTTCTTTCTAGCTGCAAGGTCCTTCTTCAATCCTTTCCACAGCTATTTACTGAAACAGACAATGCAAAAGCAGTTCATCAAAAAGGGCAAAGTCAAAATAGAACCCTTTAGTGATTGTAAAAAAAAAAGACATGGAATCTACACCAACTATGGAATGTGGAAGAAGTGTTATAAGTACTAACACAATCTGGCTAAGATAGCGGTATAGATATTTCAAATAGTTGCCATTTTTAAAAGGACACTGAAAGGACATGAATACACAGATGTTACAAGATCAATATGAAAAAGGAGCACATTTTTCTGCAAGCATAACAATCTAGCATAATTACCTAAATATAAACCTGAAGTGGATGATCAGACTCCATGGATGACAAAACTTTTGCATGATAATACTTCATTCATTCATTCATTTTAAATAACAAATAATAGCCCATTTCTGTGGATAAAAGAAACTGTCTATTACCTGATTCTGAATTTTGGATGTTTTGCTTTTCAGCAACTATCCAAGAACAGCTGTTCCTTGCACCAAAGTAGCTTGGTGACAGGAGGGATGCAAGATGGTGACCATGAGGCCGGTAGGCCAGCCCCACCTACCATGGGGCAAAGGAGAAGGATAGAGAATTCATCCATTATTTGATTACACCAAAGTTGAAGGGAGCGTTAGTTATTCTGAACTCCTTTGCTAATAGGTGTTATTCTGTTTTGCTTCTGGAAAACAGGCTGCCTAGTTTATTTAACTTATTTTGCTTTTATTCACTGGATAACAAAAAATAAAGAAATGTCTAAAGAAAGAAAATAATACAAGCAAAGAAAACTTTAAAAAGGAACAAAATCATTCAGGTTATGTATTATTGACTATGGAAGCATTTGTAGAAATATTATGGTAACATCCAGTCTGGCTAGTTTATTTGGGAAAGGAAGAAGGCAAAGGTGCAAAATTCCTCCCTATCCCCTTCAGCTCCTTAAAAATATTTCACTGAGTGCTTCTATGGATGCCTCCCACGCTATACTTTTTGCCTTCATGCGTCAAAATCTAGCTGGATATTAAAGATAGTAAATCGAGACTGGCTACCTTCCTTTCCGAATCATGTGCTGTAAGAAGACTCTACTGCTGATTACAATAGCATTGATATCTTCACCCATCTGCAACTGGCCAAGTAAAGGACAAGGAAACAGAAATTTCTCTCCTTTCACCAGGAAACGTTCTTCCCCAGCTCAAGCTTGGCCACTGTCATTTGTTAGTTATTTCATGATGGCTGGTTCTGAGCCCAATCAGAAGAGAAACAGACATGTGTAAACCACCAACCAGGGGTAGGGGGAACCTGGTACAAAATTAGAAAATAGAGAACAGCTGGTTCCTATGGAGGGAAAGTTTCACCTGAAGCATAACTTTCCAGGCACAGAGGAAATTGGATTGCACATTTGCCAATGCTAAATGTAGTAAAGTTCAGTACATATCTAGGTATTGAATCCATTTGTAAGTAGCATTAAGCCATGTCATCATTCGTGCTGCCTAGTGTTTCTGCAATGTCACTCAAGGAAACATCCCATGCTTTTTAATAATAAGCATATGCTTGCATTCCGCTTGCAGTATACAATACATAGTTTATAAAGGCAAATGTCATAATGTGGATACTAAGACATTTCTTCTCTTTGAAAACCATAGGAAGTTACTGTGATTTTTAAAAAAAACACTCTGTGAGCATGTAAGCACAGTTTTCTTCAGCATTAGAAGAATATTGATGGTTGATCCATTAAAAATGCAATAAATTCATTTTTATCTTAACTTGTCATTATATACTTGGTTCAATATGATTGAGTAAGCTACAAATACTCTACAAATCCATAATGATTTGACTCAATCTCAGGAGGACGTAACATTAAATGATCTTTTCACATTTCTAGCATTAGGCACTTAGATGCAAAATAGATAGCAGTTATTTAAAATAAGTGCTTGGGTTTGTTCCTCCTGTATTACTAAAACTATTTCCATACATAAAGGTCAGAACACATGTAAAAATTAATTAAAATGTCTTTTTTTTTCCTCAAAAAAAGAAAAAAGAAGTTAAATGATTAAGTGCTCTGAGGGGATTGCCCTTTAAATTTTACAATGTCTCTTTCACTTTTGAACCTCCATTAAAAATTCCATTCACACAATAAAGGCTTAAAAGTGCCATAAATAAGAACTGTCACTCTCCTGAAGCTCTGCATTGAGGAATCTTGACCATCTGAATCACTCTGCTGACTTCTGCTCTTATCTGCTTCTTACTATTCTCCCAGTAGACAGCAGTAGATCTGCTTCTTACTATCCTCCCGCGTCCACAGAACTGGTAGTAATTTTTTTTTTATTTCACCAAATTGGATTTCATTAATCACTCATTTCATTGAAGGAATCCAGCAATTTACAGTTTACAAAATCCTCCAAAACATTTCATTTCATATTGCTAGGAGCATATTTTTTGTTTATATAATACTAGATGTCACTGGTCTTGTTCATACAATGTTCTTACTTCAGTCAATGGAAAGGAAATGATGCTATAAATGCCATAACTCAGTGATGGTGAACCTATGGCACGGGTGCCATAGGTGGCACCCAGAGCCATATCAATGGGCACGCAAGCATTGCCCTAGTTCAGCACTGATGCATATGTGGGTGCTGGCCAGCTGATTTTCAGGCAATCCGAGCCCACCAGAAGTTAGGAAAAAGGCTGTTTCCAGCCTTTGGAGGGCCTGGGGGTATTGAGAAGGCCTGTTTTTCACTCTCCCCAGGCTCCAGAGCCTTTCTAGGGAGGGTGGAACAAATTGAATTATGGGTGTGGGCACGTGGGCATTCAACATCCCCCAGGCACCCCCCACTTTTGGCAAGCAATGGCAAAAAGGTTAGCCATCATTTCCATAACTCAATCTGTAATGAAACAGAAAGGAGTCAAATTTATCCCAAAAACCCTCGATTAATTTTGTTTTCATACTGTCTATTATCAGTGTTGGATGAACACTCTAAATTACTCTGCCTACTTAATCTAGCAAGGATATATACAATTCTAATTTTTAACAGTTTTATTGTACTTTCTATTTTGTTTAGAAATTAAATTTGTATAATTGTATAATTCCCAGGGTCCTTTTGGAGTTGGGCGGTGCCTAAATTGAATATATTAAATTAAAGTATGAAAAAGAGCTACTGAAATTAAGCAACTAAAAAAACAAGGTATTCCATTAGATAATTCACTATCCAATAATGCCTATTGCACCATGACCAATTGAGAAAAGGTTAAATTATGTACTGATTTTGCATCTTCTGATTCTTAGTATATCCTGGAGACCTGAGGTACAGATTTTAGATACTCATAATTATGATTGCTACCCTTCTGATTGTATGCTGCACTGTAATCTATAAATATATTTGACTGATTTAGTAACATACCTAAGTCTTTTATAGAACAGAACAATGATTACTTTCAAATACTGCTATGATAATCCCTTAGCATCTACAAGCAATTTTCTTTTTTACATTATCCCCTTTTCATATTCGGCACTCTAAATGTATGATACTTTTTGGTACTGTTAGCAAAGCAAAATTAAACCATCTGAATCCTCAAGGCAAAATTATAGTTAGCACTAATGATGCATAATAGCTTATAAAATGTGCTAGCTCAAGACATGGCATTAATTCAGCAGAATATGTCCTAATTTCTATGCAGTGGTCTGATTCACTTTGGCTGAAATTTTGCCTTCTCTCCTAGGATACTCCAGCTTGTTCTTTACATGTTGTTCACCACTCCTTCTCTCTAATCAGGTAAAGGTTCAGGTTCCCCTCACACACATGTGCTAGTTGTTCCCAACTCTAGGGGGTGGTGCTCATCTCTGTTTCAAATACAAAGAGCCAGCGCTGTCCAAAGACGTCTCTGTGGTCATGTGGCCAGCATGACTCAATGCCAAAGGCGCACGGAATGCTGTTACCTTACCACCAAAGGTGGTCCCTATGTTTCTACTTACATTTTTTACGTGTTTTTGAACTGTTAGGTTGGCAGAAGCTGGAACAAGTAACGGGAGCTCATCCTGTTACATGGCATTAGGGATTTGAACCACCAAACTTCCAATCGACAAGCTCAGCATCTTAACCATTGAGCCACCACATTTCTTTGAAGATGTTTTACTTCTCTTGGATGAGAAGTAAAACTTCTTTGAAGAAGAAAACCAGAAAGTCCAATTTGCCTCTTTTTTTATAGAAATATCAATTTATGAATTTTATTTATTCTATTTATTTATTTATGTATTTATTTTATTTTTAGTTGCCTCTTTGAGAAGCATCTTTTGGGACATACGGTTACATAATGGTTCAAAAAACTATTTGAGGATTTCAAAAATGATAATATACACCAGGGCACCAGGGCACAAGCTGCTGAGGAACATACATGCAGGACATTTATGCAGATACCATCTACTTGCAGCCTTCTCACTGGAACTCTTCCGAAGGATTCTACAACTCCTAGAAGCCATACCCCAGATATGGAGAACCATATCCTATCCCGACTTCTACCGGTATAATACAGGTAGTCAGATATCTGAAGAAAGCTACCATATCTCCCCACAGTCTTCTCTTCTCCATGCACCCAACATTTCCAACTATTCCTTCTGTTTTCTTACAAACCTTTTAGCATCCTGCTTGCCCTCCTAGGACATGCTCCAGTTTGTCACCATCTCTCCTAAAATACAGGGCCAAATATACGTAATACACTCAGTGCTAGGCAAAGTCGTGTTTTGTTTTTTCTTTTCCCAGGAATGTCACATTTTGTATTCAGTAGGCTCGAACAAGAAGTCAAAGAAACATCTTAGAAGGCAATCCTGAGCCATGTCTGTCCTGCTGTTGTCAAGAAAACTACATCAACTCTTCAATTACTGTATTGTATCTCACTGCATCTTCCTTGGTGGTGGTGGTGGTTTTTTTAGCGTGTTTACAAATATGTAATGATTTGAATATTTTCGATCAAGTTAGTTGTAGGCAACTTTGGAGTTAAATAATTAAGAACCAATGTTCAGTTACAAGATGCCCATTAACGTTAGACTTTCTTTCTCCAATAATTTTGAAGTGAAAAGATAAGATAGTTCATTTGGGTAGCACTGAATCAAGAGATTATTGCAAGCTACAAGGGACAAACTACATTTTATCATTCTGCTTTCTCAAGATCCTAAAACGGATTTCTCATGTGGCTTTGGTAATAGATGAACTTAGATATGTTAACGGACAGCCACACTCTGTAACATAATGAGAAACAGCTGTTACCAAAGCTACATGATCTTTCTACATAATTACCAATTCCTGCTATCACCCTGAGTGATATCAACCCAACTGCGTTATCAACATTTCCTCTTGGAGAGAAGCTAAAAAGAAACACTGATCTGGTTTATCTTTTATTTTCCTTATGGGAGCCACCATTTATGCTTTCACTTTTATTTATTTACTAATTCATTCTATTTATATACACTGTAATCTGCATGAACTCCTGCTCATTTACAGCAATAAATGCTGATGGCCTTAAGGGTTATCTAGAGAACTCTAGTAAGTTTTTTAAAAATTAAGATAAAGACATGTAAACTTGCCCAAATGATAATAAACAGACAGAAAAGCAAGCCATTTGAGTGTCCATGCCTTCGTTTCAAATGATGTCTTGCAGTTTTTTTTCCTTCTATGATGAAAACATTGAAGTATTTCAAACTCTCTTCTAACTCTATTCCCCAATCCAGTGTCTCTTTTGCTTCCATAATACCCAGCCACTGCTCAACTTTGCTCCATCCTCAAAATCAGTTATGACTGAAGAAACTTCAAGGGAGGGGAGAAAAGACACATGTTCAAATAGAAGTGTTTACAATAAAACCTAACTCATTAAAATTAACAATGGAAATAAATTAGATGGGGGGGGGTGAGGAAAGGCGGGGAGAGACCAAAGCAAAGAAATTTGGGGGGCAGGAAGAGGGAACAAGAAAAGGAGGATCATTGAGAGGGAGGGGAATAACGCAATTTTGGGGGTCACTGATAGGGAAAATCATGGTGTCATATGCACAGAAGGTTTTGGAACAATTCCTCTTTTGGAAGAAATTACCTCCTAATTTTTAATTACTGATGCATAATACCTTGATGAATGGCTGTCTGCTCAGAATGACTGAAAGTCAATTAACGCTCCCTGAGAATTACTACCTTATGTGGCCAAGACCATCTCATTTTTTTCCGTTTGGGCCTCCATTTATCCCCCTCTATGGCAAAATGAGCAGGCCTAGGTTATCCTACTCACTTGGACTGCTATGAAAAAATGGAAAAAAAGTTGCTTATAAAGGGATCCCACTCTTTTGGCTGGTTATCCATGAACAAGATCTTTTAGAAACAGTGGGATGCTAGGGCGATGAAATCACTCAACCACACTACAGGCAGGTTGCTATTTTGTGAGAATGTCTTCAATATTTCCTCTAGACCAGGGGTCAGCAAACTGTGGCTGTAATGACCTGGTCAAGTCCAATTAAGAAAGGAAACAACCCCCAATGCAAAAAGCACAAAACAAAGATACTTGTATCATGAAGTTAACAGCACTCCTTGGAAAACAAAAACGCAGATAAGCAA
>JANHFP010003494.1:51292-67941 GCA_032468135.1 Calamaria suluensis
TACTAGAAAATGATATGATATTTTAAGATTTATATACTTTTTTCTTTGTGAAATGAAACATACTCTCACACTGCTGATTAAAAATTGTAATATCCATTTACCCTAACCTTAGTA
The DNA here is from genome assembly GCA_032468135.1 of Calamaria suluensis. Taxonomy (NCBI): domain Eukaryota; kingdom Metazoa; phylum Chordata; class Lepidosauria; order Squamata; family Calamariidae; genus Calamaria; species Calamaria suluensis. The sequence goes on from JANHFP010003494.1 coordinate 51,407, forward strand.
TAAAGTAAAAATTATACCTGATAAGGAACTCTCTGTGTTGCATGGAGTTTTATTACGGGGGGAAAGGGTTGTAATTCCTGATTCCCTACGGCCGGAGATAATGGACACTCTGCATTGTAACCATACTGGCATAGTGAAAATGAAAACAGTGGCCAGGGGTTATGTATGGTGGCCTGGTATTGACTCAGATATTAATTTATATGTGGCTAACTGTGACATCTGCCAAGCCTATAGATCTGCCCCACACAAAGTGACACCAGCTAAATGGGAGCAACCTGTGGGTCCATGGAGTAGGATTCATATAGATTTTGCATGCCCCTTAAATGCTATTGGTGGTTGTGGATGCATTTTCTAAATGGGTAGAGGTAGTGAAAATGGGCTCTACCACTTCTGAGGATGTGATTCCTGTCCTGAACCGGTTATTTGCCACGCATGGTCTTCCTGATATTGTCGTTTCAGACAACGGCCCTCAATTTACGTCTGTGGCCATGGAAAGGTACCTGGGTGGGGGGTTAGGCATCAGACATGTTTTAACCACTCCTTACAATCCAAAGTGCAATGGTTTAGTGGAGAAAATGGTACAAGAGAAAATTACCAACTTTTTAGCATGGCAGCACTCCACCCCGTGCTCCAGCATAGGTATTAATCCCGCAGAACTGTTAATGGGCCAGCGTCTTCGCACTATCTTAGATAGAGCTCATCCCCGTTTTGATGTGACTAGGGATCCCTTATTGGCAGGCAACCCAGAAAAAACGGTGGGAATTAATGATAAAATACATGCCCATAATTACAGGGAAGGAGAGACCTGGGTGCCTGCTAGGGTGGTCAGACAAAGAAGCCCAATATCATATGAAGTGGAATTAAATGATGGACGGGTTTGGAAATGACACATTGACCAAATTAGACCTAATAAAGGATTAAATGCACAACAACCCTGTAAAAACATATGGCCTGTGTCAGCAGAACCCATTATAAATATTCCCCCTGTCTCCTCAGACCTTATTGTCCCCACAGCCATCCATCCACAGAGTCTGGAAAACACTCCTGGTTCACTTAAAGGGGACCCGGCGGCCATGGTGCTGAAGGACAGCACATCCACCATTCTTGCGGAAGAAGCGGCGGCTGGGGACAGCGGTGGTTTGCTTACCAAGGACATTGTTTTGGACTCTTATGGACCTAGCATTGATGATGTTATGCCTGAATCCTATGATTCTAATACGGATCCTGCTGTTGTTCCTCCTGTGGAAGTGCGTCGATCTCAACGGACAAAACATGTACCTGCATTTTTAAAGGATTATGTCTGTAACTAATTTTTATGTATATTGTTCCATCTGGGGTGAAGGAGTGTTGTGTATATAGTTGTATCTGTTGCAAAACCTGTGCAGAAGACTGCACTGGTTATTCTGGCGGGAAATAAAGGCAGGAATACTGGGCGGGTAGCAAAGGAAGCTTGGCGCTACTATGTAGCAAGTGTTAATTGATGGGTTCCGTTTAGCCACGAAACTGTCTGTATAAATAGAGCGGCTCTGTTAAAGCTGCAGTCACTTGCTGGTCTTTGCATCTGTTACAATTTAGCTAGAATAAACCTGTTGTGAGTAACACTTATAGTGGCTTCTTTCTCCAATCTAACACATCCTTTTAGACAAAGAGGCATCTTTAACTTCTCTAACTGCACCAAACTGCCTCCTTGGAATCCATAGGCTTTGAGAGTCTCTTCCATTGGATTTGCCTTTTCAACAAAATATTCAGGGAGGGAGGGGCAGCCAGTGAGAGTGCTTCTGTGTTGGATACCAGTTGGTGGCTTGGGAAGAAAATAATATTAGACTTGGCTTGGGGGTCCTTGATGTTTTCTGACCATGTTGGTTTTCTTGCAGAAGGTAACATTATCTGTGCGTTGCAAGAAACCTACCAAGTTCAGAGAAAACACCAAGGCCCCCACAGTTCAACCCTGAACTATAAATGTTCTATTGAGACTTGCCTTTCTCACAGCTAGTTCTTGCAGGGAAATGGTTAGGAAAAAAAAACCAGCCCTTTGAAATCCTGAAAATTGCATTTTTCTCACTTTGGAAGGAATCCTGCCTTACTTTTAAATATCTTTTTTCTTAATAATGTTACCTGAAATTGGCTAAATCTGATACATATAAGTAACTAGCTGATACCCGTGCTTCGCTACAGAATGTTCCTCCTCCTTCCTTCTGTCTTCTTCCTCCTCCTCCTCCTTCCTCTTTCTTCCTCCTCCTTCCTTCTGTCTTCTTCCTCCCCCTTCCTTTTTCCTCCTTCCTTCTCCTCCTCCTTCCTTCTGTCTTCTTCTTCCTCCTCCTCCTCCTCCTCCTTCCTCCTTCTTCCTCTTTTCTTCCTCCTCCTCCTTCTTCCTCCCCCTCCCCCTTCCTTTTTCCTTCTTTCTATATGCCTCAAAAGCAATATGCACTGTTTAAAGTCAGTGTTTTCTTCCATATTTTGAAAGATAGCTTGCTGAAATAGATCAGTAAAATGCATTAATGATAATGTTTATGCAAAATAGCATTTTAGAAGCAATTGCAGCTAAATACATGCTAATGTATTCTTAATACATGCTTTTCTCTCAATAAATAAATTTGATGAAATGTAACACATTTCAGTTTTTATGAATTATTAACTCAATAAGAAAATAAGAAGCAAGTTTTATTTCAATTACCAAAACATATGTTATTAACAAGCCAAAGAAATCATTTTTTCTTTATATTTTATTACTTAACCTGTGTTTTTAACAATAAATATTTATTATTATTTTAATAACTCTAAGGGTTAATTACTTAGGATGATGTTTTAAAAAATTAACACAATAGCATTAGTTGAGAAGTTTTTGTTAATGTATTTCTATTTATTTTTAAATGGAATCATAAATAGAATATCAACTTTCTAGCAGATTATTCTACTGGGAAGGACAATCAGTTAATGCTGATTTGATAATTTTTAAATTTTCTCATCCATAATTTTTAAAATTCTAGTTTCACATCAGTTTGCAAATTCAATAAAATTGTTTACATAATTTACATTTTTATTACTCTTTCTCTGATATATGCATTTTTAATATTTTTCTTAGTATATTCACTTTCTCATGTAATTTTTCCTTTCTTTTGTACATGGTTTCTCCAAAAATTTGTATCAACTGTGTTTGAGTTGCAGTTGATGAAGATTACCACTCAGTATATAGATTCAAAAGATTTCAATTGGGAAATTTTACATAAAATTAGAAAATCTACTCAGGACATAAGGTGAAAAATGAATCTATAACTGTCATAACCAGCATTTGGAGGGGATTATAAAGAAGGAAAAACAGTATATTGATAACTCATTCCTTTGGATATTAAATGAAAATCTTGGAAACTTTTACTTACCTAACAACTTTTATGTTAGTGCTAAGTGATAATGTTTAATTCTCAGTTTTTCATGCCAAGAAGTTCTTTTTTAAAAAAATCATTTTTATTAAACATGTGTGTTATATATATATATATAAACAAAACATGCAAATCCTATACAAAACCAATGTAAAACAACATATAAATAAACAAAAATGTATATCTTATAATTTTAACTTACTATATTGATCAATGTTTTTAATTTTCTGTTTCTTTTAACTATAATAGATATATTGTAAATACTTTTAATATAAGACATTTCATTTATATTTATCTGTCATCTACTCTGGAATTACATTAGTTTATATTTGTAAATAATTGTTTATACATATGGTTGTACATCCTCTTTCCTTAGATTTAGCATTTACCATGATTTCATTTATTTTAATTATTGTTCTTTCTTCCCTTCATATTTTCTTCTGATTTGTCTACCTACCCTCTTTTCTAACCATCGATACCACAATTCCCAAACTTTATAGTATTCCGTGTCCTCTTTCTCCTGTATTTCTTTTGTTCATTTATTCATTTCAAAACAGATCCCAGATATTTTTTATTACTTCTTCTTGTATAGGTATGTTTTTTTTCTTTCCATTTTTGTCCATATGTTAATCTAGCTGCTGTTAATAAATGTAATATGAGGTGTTGGGAACTTTTGTCAATACACCCTGGCATCATTCCAAGAATTTCGAAGGGACTTTAATAGTAACTTAAACAGGAAGAACATGGATCAGATTTGCTCACTGAGAAAATGGCACAAGGCATTCTAGAAAAAGCTATGTCCATACATTGATTTGATAGAGACAAACAACCTTTGTGGGAGAACATATTTTCCATTTCTACTAGATTCAAATAGTAAAGTAAGCCCATGCTTTGTGCTCAATCAAACAATCAGAATAGAGCTGGAAGGGACATTGGAGCTCTTTTAGTCCAAGCCCCTGCTCAGGCAAGAGAGCCTATACACTGTCTCTTCTTAAAAATCACCAGTGATGAAGCACCCACAACTTCTGACAGCAAGCTGTTCCACTGGTAATTGTCTTCACTGTTTTGTTTTTGTGTTTGTTTCAAGTTTTTTTTTAAAAAAAAAATTACATATACATATCAATGTGTGAACAGTGTGGCACTTGGCTTGTTGGAATCAAATGCCAGTCATTGCAGTGTGGCGATCATGTCTAACTGCTACGCAGTGTTTATTGCCTTTTATACAGTTTTACAAGCAGGAAAAGTTAGATACAGCAACAGAGTTTTCATTTGTCATGTTTCCTGGACCTTTCCCTCCAATCCCTAGGGGCCGTCCTGCTGATGTGAACTAGGTGATCTCATTCCCCAGTCAGGAGTGTACCTGGCACTAACAACCGAATGAGCTCATGTTGTTATCAGGATATAGACACACATCTCTACGCACATCTCTTTTTCATGGCCCCAATTCCCACACTGGGTGTCCTACATTCTAATATAAATAAAACTAGTCAAATTAATCATAATTATTACATTCAACCAACCTATATATTTATAATAATAATAATACACATTTATATTGTTGTACTTTATTCTTATTTAATTATTCCATGTTATTATATATCCATGTTATACTCACCATATTATTTGAATCCTGTTCATTTTTAACTTACTTCCGTATTTCAATCTTTACATCTATTTGCATTAAGATACAATAATTTATTATTTCATTATTCAATGTTTCAATACACAATTCTAATACCAATCCCAATATTATTTAGACATACAAAATTATTCTAATCATATTCTTTACAATCATAAAATATATAGTAATACACATTTTTATATTAAAGTTTGTTCTTTTCATTATTGCTCAATGTTTCAATATATTATTCCAATGCCAATCACAATATTATTAAAAAGTACTTCATAATACCATCATTCAATCTCTAGTTTTCTCATTTTATTGTTACTTTTATTCCCTTATATAAAGGTATATATATACAAATGTTTTCCCCTTCTCTTATTTCTACCTAACTTCTAATCATGCCCCCATTCTAAAAAATGAAAAGAGAAAAAGAAAAGCAAATCATGACATAAAAAAGAGAGAAATCCTTTCCTTTCTATATATTGTCTCTTCAGTACTTTAGTTGCTATGCTTTTTTGACTTGCCTTTATATTTGACTTTATATTTATCTCTCTTTGCATCTATTTCTTGGCATTCAAACTAGGTATTTGTCCCATCTCTACCCTCTTCCACTGCCTAGCTTCCAAAGCATCTGCCCAAACCCCTATCTCCCATTTAAAAGTATCTTCCTGCATCTCTTTTCAACTGTCTTAAAATATTTTCCCTCTGGTTTAATTCATCAATCACTGTTATTTTAATAATTATCTCCTCCTTGTTTTCTTATTTTGTTTGCTGGTTCTTCGGTCTATCTTTTCCTCCATTCCTTCTGTTATCTCCTCCCTTTTCTGAGCATCTAGATCTTTACTCATCATCCCTCATATAGCTATGCTTTTTTGACTTGCCTCCCATATTGCTCTCTATAGGTCTTTTCCTTCTGGTCTGGTATTTTTCTCAGAATGCTTAATCTCTGCTTTAACAAACAAATCTGAGCAAATGGTTCTAAATTGTTCTTTGGGGTTAGGTTTTAAGTAAAAAGGAATCCTTTCACCCAGTTCCAGTCAATGTTCACCTACTTCACTCCAGTACCAGTCTTAATTGTTCCTTGGTTGTCCCAGCTTTGTGGCAGCCATCTTTTGGCTGCTTCTTCTCCTTCCTGTGGTTTAGAGGGAAAAAGAATCCTGGGCCAGACAGGAGAGTTGCCATTCTCCACAATCTTACAGGGCACCCCTCTTTGCTTCAATGACCCTACAGGATGACATTGGCTCCTTTTGGAGTCTACCAACGGGGAGAACTTGGCATGGGAATACGGACACCTGCTCATGTCTGATCTCAACATGTTGTCAACCAGAAGCCTCCAATTGTCCTAATTGTTAAGAAGCTTCTGCTTAATTCCAGGTTGTTTCTCTCCATGATTACTTTCCATACATTATTTTTTGTCCTGCCCTCTGGTGCTTTGGAAAATAAGTTGACCCCCACTTCTTTGTGGCAGCCACCCAAATACTGGAATACTACTAGTCCTTTTTTCTACACTAGCCAAATCCAAATCCTGCAACCATTCTTCATATGTTTTAGTCTCCAAGCCTTTAATCATGTTAGTTGCTCTTCTTTGCACTTTTTTCAAAGTCTCAACATCTTTTTTGTAATTTGGTGACCAAAACTGGATACAATATTCCAGGTGTGTCCTTACTAAGACTTTATAAAGCAGTAGTAATACTTCACATGATTTTGATTCTAAGCCTCTGTTTATACAACCAAGGATTGTATTAGCTTTTTTGAGTCAAACTCACTGCACAGAAGAACTTTGAAAAAACATACCTGTTCTTGACTAGACAATTAGATTTTTTTTCCCTTGAGCTCACTAAAAGAACAGGTCATATAGAAGAAACAACAACTAAGAAATTAGGTTCTTAAAACTTTCAAGCTCCTTAGGTGAAAAAAAGGGGGAAAAAACCAAAATTTTGAAAGTGTTATGAAAGTGTAATTGTTAACTATTGTTCTTTAACTAGGTCTTCTGGTGAATGTGTATGGTCCAAACTGTAAGCAAGGTGCTGAATCTACAGAGTTTCTTTTTTCATTCATTTGTGAATGACAGAGTCTCCATGCAAAATAATCATAGTAGGATTCTCCCATTAATTGGGAGGGAGTGTTAATTTCACTGTGTTCTCTTAGAAAATTAATTCCAGTCTTTCTGTGTTTCTGTGTTTCAGTTGTACTGCAGTGATAGGAACATTCAGGTTGTTCTCCTAAAGAAAACTTGTCGGCAAGACAAATGTAGCTGTCTCAAGCCAGTATGTAAACAGGAAGATTAAAGTGACTGACAAATAATTAATGTTTTAATGGAAAAATACGGTTGTAACTATATCCTGATAAAAACAGTTTCTCAGATCAATAACAACAGATCAGGCATTTAACTAATGTCTGAAATGGAGACAGATGTTTACAAAGAAAGTGTTATCTGTGATATATTATAATTTCTTGTTCCTAAAATTCTTTTAGGTTTGGCAGCTTCCCTGACTCAATTCCTAAGTATTACTAAACCTTTGTTTTTCTTTTTAAAATGAAGTCTGTTTTTATACCACCAACCATGAACATTATGAAAATAACTCAACAGAGGATTCTACAACCTTTGGAAGGATTTTTTTTTAAGAATGAATATTTGAAATCAAAAGTCAGCTCTTAATTATTACTGAAATGTTCTGGGAACCATGTAATTCTGTCCCTGATAATCATGTCTCACTTCATTTAAAAAAAACCCCCATGAATACTCTCACTTGTATTCCTGTATAGAGTGAAAATGCCTACGAGGATTGGAAACATAGGAATTTATAACTGATTACTCTCAACATTACTGGCTGTAATCTCTAGTTTTAGACATTAGCTTTTCAATTCTATTTGAAGATGCCAAGAATTGACCTGGAAACCAACTTACAAAGCATGCTGCTGAAGTGGGACAGGGCAAAACAGTACGTGAGTCTATTTTTAATGTGATCTATATTTATTTTTCACCATTTGTCCACACACCCCTGTCTGTACAATTTTGTGACATTTCTTTCCATAGTTCACATGCAAGCTTTAAAAGGTTGAGTTTCTATGGAAACATACATTATCAAAAGTTAAAAAAAGGTGAATGTGAATGAAATCACTAAGTATTAAAGTTGAGATACTGAACTACATCATGGCCACATAGGGAGGTATTATACAATAACAACATTCTTTGTGGCTCTTTGTGCTTTTACCATGAACTTTTCCAGCTTATCTGAAAGTGCTGGGAATTGAACCAGAGGCCTTTTATAGGCAAAGAGAAATTAAATTGGCAAACATTTTTGAAGTATATGGAGGCGCATGGAACAATTACAGCATCTGAGTAACAAGAACTTCCAGAAAATGTTGATTATGTGATTGGGACTTTTGGCAAGTGCTTATTTGGCAAAAGGGATTATTAATAACCATACCAAAGGAGCTCCACTGTGATGACCCAGGGCATAGCATGAATGTAGCACAGCCAGATAACTATTACATTTTATTTAAACCCAACAATGCTCCTCAAAGTCCCGGTTAACTCTTTGTCTGTAGAAATAGAGTTGTTACCCTATTGTTACACAGACCTGAACAAGTTTGTTGCCGACAAGACTTCAATCCAATTTGCAATTGATAAGATTACCAGAAATAATGAGTTCTTTAACTAGGAACTTCTACCAGCTTGGGAGGAGATCAAAAGTCTTTGGAAGGAAGCCAGGAACCATGACAGATATCCAACAAAGGTAATATCCAACAGCCTGCCTCCTCAAACTGTGCTTCTTATAAACTTCCCTTCACAGCTGTGCCTGATTATGGGTAATCAGGACCGCTTTCTTCTGAAGCGACCTCGCTGCTCTTTTCTCCTTTCTTACCTAGGCTACCTATGATGGGGAGGGGGTGGGCCTGGGTCACTGTCTGAACCCTTCTCCCTTGTTCTAACTCTCCCCCGCTCTGCCCAGCCTGGCCTTGCCTTTCCCCATCCTGCTCCACACCCACTGGATCTATGGTCTCACTCTCTGCCAGCTGTTCCTCTTCCCATTTGGAGTCAGATGCTGACAGAGGCATGACATCCACTATAATGTTGTTTTCATCTTTGTGAGTTATTTTTCAATTATGTATAAGGTATTTCAAGCCTCAAAATTCATAAGTAAAGCATTAAGGTTCTTGTTGTTCCCTCAGGTTTATGAGCTGTGTGTAGCTAGGCAAACTCTAATACTTAATAGGGTTCTCTTATTCTTTATGAGTTGAATTGTGTTATGATCTTGGACATTTGGCTTTTGTTAAATATTATCAAATGGTGGTGATTTTAACCCCTGTATGATGTCCAGAGTCACTTTTGGGAGATGTTTAAATTGTATGTATGTATGTATGTATGTATGTATGTATGTATGTATGTATGTATGTATGTATGTATGTATGTATAAATAATGAGCAAGCAAGCAAGAAAATAAATAATAAACAAACAAACAAACAAACAAACACTCTTCAAACGACCTTGGATTCAGTAAACTGAGTTTACTATTCAGAAATCTACTGAACTAATACTCCATGTGGAAAAAAATCATTCTGTTCAGTGGCTACCAGTTCATCCTGGTTGGGACAAACCGGTAGTGGCGGCGGCAGCAGCGGGAGGCTCCGCCCACCCACCCAGATGTCATCAAATATGCTCAGTGCATGCGTGCATGCGAGTGAAGTGAGTGCGTGCATGAGTGAGCCAAAAGCAAAGGTATGTGAAACCCACCACTGATTCAGTTGAAATACAGGTATTAAAGACTGAGTTGTGTTTGTTTAGTAAAGCTGTAATAATTCTAGGCATCTGATGACACATACATTGACATATATGTTGAAAGTACATTGTTTGTTTCCCACATGAATGTTCCTAGCAGTCATATTTCCCCTATTTGCTATACTTCAGACTTGCACTTTAGAGCAGCAATATGTGACTAAGATTAATCTTTCAGGTGATTCTCCTCAAATCACTCTTCTTCAACACAAATTGCTGACAAAGCCATGTGTTGGTTCCTTTGGCAGAAGGATGTAAGCATTATCAAATGGAACAAACTTCAGAATTTCCTACAGTTCATTACATAGCAGATTTTATCAAGATGGCTGGTTTGATTTTATCCATTAATTGTTCCCCCCCTCTCCACAAATAAAGAAGAACCTGGTTCACTCACTAAGTCAGGCCCATCCAAGAAAGTGCTCTCAATCTGATTAAAAGATCGAATGTTATAGAAGTCTACTTGAATTCAAAAAAACATTTCCATCAAGTACAACATTTCCATCAAGTACACTACACAAGTACAATGATTATAAATTTGCTATAATAAAGTTTTCTTTCAAAATGCAGTCTTGCCAGTTAAAAATATGCACATTTGGAAACTATGTATATCAGCAGCATTTTACAATGTATGAAACACATATTTTGTCATCTCCCCCATGAGTATTAAAATAAATGTAACTGAGTGCTGAATAATTTTTTTGAGGGAATGCTTTCATTTATAGTATTTCTGTATGCTTTTTACTTGTCTCTGGAGGCATTTTCTCCTTTCTGTATAAAACAGAAGTCTTCAAACTTGGCAGCTTTAAGACTTGTGGACTTCAGCTCCTAGAACTAGCATAGCTGGCTGTAGAATTCTGGGAGTTGAAGTCCACAAGTCTTAAAGTTGCCAAGTTTGAAGGCCTTTGATATAAATGGCAACTGGAGCAGACTAATTGAAACTACACTAAATAAAAATTGCCTTTTTCTTTCCTCGAGTTTCTATCATTCAGGGGTAGACAGTTTGGTATCCATTACTTCTGTAGGCTTTACTCAAGGCCTGCTTTTAGGCTAAGGTGCTTAATCTCTTTAATAAAATACTTGAAATTAAATTACTCTTCTATGCTAATATACTCAGGCTAAAAGACTGTTTTACAAGATTTCTTGCCGAGCTTATATTTAAGTTTCAAATTGCAGGTCCTCCTTGACTTACAGCCGTTCATTTAGTGACCGTTCGAAGTTTCAACGGTACTGAAAAAAGTGACTTAAGACCGTTTTTCACAGTTATGACCATTGAAGCACCCCTGTGGTCACATGATCAAGATTCAGATGGTTGGCAACTAAGTCGTATTTATAATGGTCCCAGTGTCCCAGGGCCATAACAAGCCTTTTGACAAGCAAAGTCAATGGGGAAGCCAAATTTCACTTAACAATCGTTATTAACTTAACAACTGCTATGGTTGACTTAACAATTGTGGCAAGAAAAGTTGTAAAATGGGGCAAAACCAGGGGGTGAAATCCAGCAGGTTTTGGAGAAATGGTAGCGGAAATTTTGAGTAGTTCAGAGAACCAGCAAATACCACCTCTGGCAGGCTCTAGAGTGGGGTGAGAATGCGAATTTTGCAGTACGGTTATTTGGACCATAATCAATCTATTTTCAAAACAGGCCCACTTCGTTCCATGTAAAAGCCTTCCTTCGGCTCGACAGCTGGTGAACTTATTTATCCAACATGTGTACAGATTGCATGGCGTACCCAAATGCATTATATCAGACCGCGGGGTGCAATTTACCGCAAACTTTTGGGCAGACTTTCTGAAAGAGATTGGGGTGGAACAAGGGTTAAGTTCCGGTTACGACCCATGTACCAACGGGGCTGAAGAGCGGACCAATGCGATGGTGGAACGCTTTTTAAGAACTTATGCTTCCTACCAACAAACGGATTGGGCCCCGTTGGTACCTCTAGTGGAAATAGCATATAACAATGCGGTTCATTCAAGCACTGGGATGTCACCATTTCAAATAGTGTATGGTAAGGAATTGATGTTGATGCCAGAGATTGAGATCACTGAACCTCAGGGAAGCCATGATCCCGCCGAATGGGTTGGAGTGGTGGTGGGTAGCTGCCCCAGGTTCAGGAGGCGTTAAAGAAAGCCTTTGAGGCATATAAAGCATATGTCGACAAGGATAGGGTCCCTGGCCCATCCTTGAAAGTACATGATCAAGTGTACTTGTCAACTAAGTATTTGCACTTGAAAAAGAATAGTAGGAAGTTGGGGCTGAAATTTCTGGGACCATTCCCGATTGAAAAGATCATTAATCCGGTGTGTGTTCGACTGAAATTACCCAGATCAATGGGGCGGAAAATGTGGGTTCCACATTAGTTTATTGAAGTTAGCCCTCCCTATGGGGTCGCCGATCCCGTCAGGGATCAAGAATTTGAGATTGAACAGGTTCTGGATTCACGGAGGCAGCAGCGGATACTTTATTACTTAATACAGTGGAAGGGTTATCCGGCGAATGAAGCCTCATGGGTGAAAGATAGCGATGTGTGTGCCCCAAGACTGGTTCGATCCTTTCATCGGAAATATCCAGATAGACCGGGAGGGGGACATGGTGATTGAGAATTTTAATGAATTTTAATGAATGGAGGATTGATTCACCCCCAAAGGATTAATTGTTTGCATTTGTTTTAATAGGGGGACCCTTGGTAGACGGGCCGTCTGTTGAGATCCCAGCACTCGACAGCATGAAAGTTACAGCGCAATAATGGAAGGCCTACCTGGGGGATGAAGATGAAGATGGAGGGGAAGGGTTTCACTTGGTGTGGTGAAGGGACATGCGCCGGAGAGGGAAATCACCTGTAAGATGGCGCTGGGACTTTATTTACAATTGATGTCATCATGGCTTGTGGACTGCTTTGGTTCTGATTGGTCCAGCGGAATATAAATGTACGTGCTGCCGGTGATCCGGCAGAGCGGTTTTTAACCTTTCCTGTTGAGGAGGTCGCGGTACTGCTGCTACTCCCACCAGATTAATAAAGTTTTGCATTTTCCTACAAGAGCTGGTCATTTCTTGGTGGAGCGTGGCACAGTCTCAACATTGAATACAATTGGAAATAGGCTTCTCTGGTCTCAAAAGCACTTAAAACTAAGAAAATCTGTAGAGCATTGTGCTGTTTGGCCATCAATGTTTGGTATTTCTCTGCCATTTATCTTTCTTTTGCTTTCTTTGCATGGTTCACAAAATCATTGATGTGTGTGAAGAAGTGATTTAGATGCTCTTAACCAGATCCAGACAGAGTATATAACAATCTGCAATATTTCAGCTGGTTTGGTTGAACAAAAAGCACTGCTCAAATAACATTTCGGTACTAAACGAAAACATTCCCCTGGGTTGACTTTTGAGATGCCTGTTATGATTCTGACTGAAACATATTTTAATTGCAGTAATGGAATTCCCTCTAACCTCTGTTTATTTTGGAAGAAAGGCACTGGACTGTACATGATAACTCCAGGCACAGAATTGGGGACATGCCGTTCGCAAAGCATTCCACCTCTATTCATTTCCATTGCAATAAAAGATTGATTTTTTGAAATGATTAGGGTTTGATTTCAACATTTGAATTCGGATGGACCCAAATGTACTGTGGTTAAAACAAAATGAACAACCAAACACACTGAAATCAGGCTTCCTCCTACTAGCTTATCATTAAATAGAAATAAAGGCTTGGGGTTTAATTTTTATGTCTTTAATCCCACCCACTTCAAAGTGATAGCTCACATCCAATCAGTAGAAAGGATGTCAGAGCTGCCTCTTTAAGATTACATCTGGAAAATTAATACCTTCAGAGGAGAGTGATGACCCTTTAAGTCTTTACAGCACCAAACTTTCACCTAAATGTCATAGTTAGGACAGAAATACTTATGCAAGAGTCACTATCCCACTCAGAAACCAAACATGCAGCTAAAAATAGTGCCATGTCCTTGCTACCAAAGCTAGTGACCCAGGGCAAATCTGTTCCAAAGATTCCTGCTTATCAGAGCAGAAAGAGAACCAGTAGTGGCTCCAAGCTACCAATGACTAATTTAATCAAGTTGATTTGTACTACAGCAGAGGTAGAGCGCTGCTACAAAGCTGAGCACAAATACAGGATTAAAATCCCATCTTCATTTTAGCATATTCCATCTAGGGTCCATCACCATAGAGCAGGGATTTGAAATAGCCTCTGTTTATATATGTGAAATCAGCCAAAGACAGCATGTCTTTATGACAGTATGTCATAAAATATCATAATTTAAGTATTAATCCTTGCCAACATTCTGGGTCTGTATCTGACTTCCCCTTAGGAGCTCAAGGTAGCTTACGTGTAAGGGTGAAAACCCATCATGTTCTGACAGGCTCTGGAGAACCAATAGCAGAAATTTTGAGTAGTTTGGAGAACCAGCAAATACCACTTTTGGCTGGCCGCAAAGTGGGGTGGGAATGGGGATTTTGCACTATTGTTCCCCTGCCATGCCCACCAAGCCATGCCCACAGAACCAGTAGTAAAAAAAAAAGTTGGATTTCACCACTGCTTACATGGGAATCTCTATTCCTTTTGCCCCCCAGAAAAATAATTTTGTGGAATAGGCTGAACTGAGAAAGTATCACTGCTGCATCATGACCCAGTCAACTTTGAAGATTGAAGCTGGGACTGAACCTAGTCCTGAAGGGTGAACCATTCTACAGTAAGTAGACAAAACGCCTGCAATTCTTTCCGTGCACAAGGTCCTCAGACTGCAGATATTTCTGTGCAAGTCTGCCTGGCATGTTTTCCCTTACGTTCTGACCCAAGAGACATTTTGAAATGGATGTTAACAGTATCTATTTATTTCTCACCTGTTCCTGCAGTGGACAATTCAGTTCTGACATTTTGAGCTTCATAGATCACAGGATTTCAAAATGAAAGAAATCCTGGACAACCTTCTCCAACATCCCTTCTTTCAGTATGCAATAACACTGGATTTTTCACTGTTACTTTCACATGCTATATTGGTTGCTGCATGAATGATTTGCCTTTTGTAATTGTAGAGGCTACCAGGGATGGTTACAAAAAAAATAATTTCTGTGATCATAGAAACCAATCTGTATGCATAGAGATGTCATTTGACTCATACTTCCACTACATGGTAACTTGTGAAAACGATCTCCCTGCAGAAATTATCACCCTGAAAGGCAGTACTTCAAGTTAGAGGCTACTACACAACCCTTATCACCCAAATGCTACTTTTAAGGTTGTATTTTCTGGTGATATGTACAGATACCAGTCTAAAAAAATATTGATTGCCATGCATAGATTATACCTGGCATTGAATGGCAACCTGGAAACTACTTCCAATAATGATCATCTAATCAAATAATAATCAAAAATAATAATCAAATTTGCAGATGCCACCAACCTGGCAGGAATAGCCAACACTCCAGAAGATAGGCTCAAGATACAGAAGGATCTTGACAGACTTGAACATTGGCCAGTGTCTAACAAAATGAAATTCAATGGTGAAAAAAGTAAGGTTCTATGTTTAGGCAAGAAAAACAAAACATACAGATACAGTATATGTGCTATCTTGCTCAACAGTAGTAACTGTGAAAGGGATCTTGGACTCCTAATTCGAGAACCATTTAGAAATGAGCCAGCAGTGTGCAGCAGATGCCAAAAAAGCCAACACAGTCCTAGGCTGCATAAACAGAGGAATAGAATAAAGATCACCTGAAGGGTTAATACCACTTTATAATGCCTTGGTAAGGCCACACTTGGAATACTGCATTCAGTTTTGGTCACCACAATGTAGAAAAGATGTGGAGACTCTGGAGAGAGTGCAGAGAAGAGCAACAAAGATGATTATGGGTCTGGTGGGTAAAACATATGAAGAACGGTTGCAGGAACTGTGTATGTCTATTTTAATGAAAAGAAGGACTAGGGGAGACATAGCAGTGTTCCAATATCTCAGGGGTATACTATGGTTCATAATGGTTTTGTTTTTAAAATACAACCATATCAACCTCAAATCAAGCCAACCCAACCCAACCACACTTTACATAATATATGCATTCAAAAAAATTCTCTGCCAATATTGTCACTGCTCTGTACTTCTATTAAGAACAAATAGAGGCGGAATGCACATCAAATTGATTTATTTTTAAGGGACATTACTTAAATACAGTCTATATGATTATTTTGTCATGTATTTGATAAAAGATTATATTAAAGGACAACTCAAGGGCAGTCCTAGGACTGCAGATTATGGGCAATGGTTACAAATCACAAAACTATTATCTAATTGCAAAATCAGCCTGCGGCTTAAAGAAGGACATTAATACTGACATTTATTTTCATACACAACTAAATACATTTGTAAAGCAGTTTTCACTTTCTATATAAAAGGAGTTACAAAAAAGATAGTACAGATATGAAACAGGCATGTTCTGACTTTTTCTTTACCAGCTACAAGAAACATAAACAATGGTGCACAATATATTGGAATGATTAAAATTAGTGGAATAAGCATATGTTTATAGAGATGGATTAAAGGGACTATTGTATATAAACATGTTAGCCAATTTAATTTTACAAAATGTTGATATTACTCAATTCATTTATTGATTACTGATTAACTCAATAATGATAATGAGACCCTCTGGAATGATCTGCCACCTGCACTGCGAAGGCTCCCGGACTTACGGACATTTCGCTGGGAGCTAAAAACTTACCTCTTCCGTCTCGCTGGCTTGGGTTAA
>JANHFP010003496.1:67242-79090 GCA_032468135.1 Calamaria suluensis
GCAGAACCCATCCTGGATGATTGACAGCGCAGCCTTCCAAGAAAAGGGGTGTTCAGGTAAGACAACACCCATTCTGCACTCATTTCTTTAGTTATATGTTCATTTCCTGAATTCAGTTTTGTACCCTGGCATTTTTGTTATCCATGCTAAGCATCTGGGTTCTGAAGGCTTTCCCTCACAATGAAGGAGAAGAATGAAATCCTGCATATGTGCTGCTACAGATAGCTCTTGCTTAAGGGTGCCAATTGGAATTGGAAACTCTGTTGATAAACAGCACAAATATTAAGTTTAAAAAGAAACCCCACATGACTACACCACTCGGCAACAGCAATTCTGGCAGTCCTGGCTGCTGTCGTTAAGTGAGGACCACATGGGTTATTAACATGGCCTGGCTTTTAATGTCTGCTGGATTACCCATTGATTTTGCTTGTCAGAGACTGGTAGAGAAGGACACATTGTGATGATGTGACTGTGGAACCCTGCAACAGTTGGAAATCCAAGCCCAATTGCCAAGATATGGCTGATATTTACCTCAGGATCAATGGTAAGTAAAGGATACTTGAGGATCGATTGCAAGGACTATTCATTCAGCATGGCTTAAGTTCATACAGTCTCTCAATGAGTGGTTGGTAAATGAGGACCACCTGTACTTCCTTTTCCTCTGTGCTAGCATATCTGGTCTGCCTGAGTTAGGGTTAGGAAGATGAAGGGTAGAAAGAAACCAATGCATGTTCTCTGCAGTGATAATGCTAGAAAACTAGGGAAATAGCACGATGGCAGTAAAGGATGGGGAGATAATTAGGTGGGAGATAATTACCCTACTATGTAGTAGTCTGCCTCTAGGGCTGTATAAATCAATAAATATTTTACAGAACTTTTTCTACGAAGCTGTGATATTTGTAAAACAAATATTTTTGGTTTAATGTTTACACAGCTGAGAGGTACAAACCAAAACAAGTTTAGCTTGAAATTACTTCTGAAAGGAACCCCACAATTTATAATCCTGCCCCCTTATTTCATGGAAGTAGGTTACTACTGGCAGCTTCTTCTGAGAGATTGGCTATGCTGATTTTAATTATGAACAGATATCATACATAGGGTTTTATAGGGCAAAACCAGCACTTTGTATTGGATTCTGAATTCTGTTGGAAGCCACTGGTGGTGCAATGTCCTCCCAACTGCTCTCTAAGACACAGGATACTGCATCCTGTACCACCTGTTATTTCTTAGTATTCTTTAGAGACAGTCTTATGTAGCAGTCCATGCAGTTAGTAAAAACTCAGTATGAGTTACTCTGCAGAGTCCTCTCACCAAATAGAACCACAGCTGGCTTACCATATAGAGTGGGATGAAGGGTGCCTAGCCACAAGCTCCACTTGATCAACCAACAATAAGCTGAGTCTAAGAGGATCCCTTCCTCAACAAGGAAAAATGACGTAGCCAACAGAACCTCTTGATTTAAGCAATTAGACATCTTGTTTGTTGGGTTCTGCTTTAGACTGCCATACACTATCCAGATCCTAGCACATCCTTCAGCATAAGGTGAGGATAGGATAGGATAGGATTCTTTATTGGCCAAGTGTGATTACACACCCAGGGAATTTGTGTCTGGTTAGTAAGCTCTCAATGTACATACAACAGTAGTGATAGATCATTAACCTAGTCATTGTAAAATATCGTACATTCATCATAAAATGTTCAATACAACACTAACAATGGAAAACTGTATATCATCCTGACTTTGGTGCTCCTGTTTCCCAATCCAACTTATGACCTCGTCTAATGGTTTCACCTAAATGGTAAATATCAAGAAAGAGAAGAGTTGTGATTGGCTGATACTACCCAGTCCTGACTGCTGTCTCCATGTATGAGAAGGTGCATCTCAGGTAAGACCAACACTCCTTTTAGTTTACTTGTTTTATTTCATTGTTGTGTACTCTCCAGAGTTGCTTTGGGTGATGTGGATGACTGTATAAATCTGACTGACTGACTAACTAACTAAACCCTTTTTCCTTACTATCCCCAACTGGAACCAGCTGCTGGAAGGAGCAGAACAGTACCTCTAGTACTGTTACTAGAGTACAGTAGGGGTCTAGTAGGGGTGTCAAACTCACAACACGTGGGCCGGATGCATGATATAATCCACCGTGTGGATTACACAGTGACCATGCCCACCCCCAATTTAGCGAAGGGGGGAAAGTTGTAATACATCACGTGATGACGATGTGACAACATGAGTTTGACATCCTTGCTCTAATCTCTAGTCCTCAAAGACAGTCCAGAAGGATTCCAAAGTTTGTGGTGTTGAAGTCTACTGAAGACCAGAAGGGTGAAGACCACCATCCAAGTCCTACCAGCGGTCATTCACTTTATGTCTTTTTTCCATCATTAGGAGTCCTGATTTCTTTTTATTTATTGTGTCTCATTTCCATAAAACAGATTTTGAAAAAATAGAAAGAGAACACCACGCCTGTTATAAGATATGTTTACTCTGCAGTGTCTTGCATAATAAAATATTTATAGGAAGCTTATAAAGAACACAATGATCTTCCTCTGTTCTCTTGCAGCTTCCTTTCAAATAAATGATCTTTCATTTAATGGAGAATAATAATAATTCAAGATCTGCTCCATTATCCACTTTCATTTCCTGATACTCTTAAACTGAGATAACATATTGTATTCACATGAAGAAAGAATTAGTGTTGATAATATAATTACATTTTGAAAGAATTCTTAAGGTCATAAATCTGATGAGTGTGTCTTATTTTATTAAATACTACATGTAGCTTGCTTCTTAAGTCTAGTAGCTTTTCTCAAGTTTCATTTTTGGGAGAGTTTGCTGCTCTCCAGTGCTACATTTCTTGTTGCTTGGCTATCAATCTGTTGTTACTTAAAATAGACTCATTCAGAATGGAGTTTTAAAGTGGAGAATTGTTGACATGTTTGGTACATGTGGTGCAGATAATTGAGTTTCAGACTGCCAGGATTTTTCAAACATTATCAGACTTCACCATCGCTAATAAAGTTGACCCTGTATGCAGGCAAGTCTTTCATATCTCCAGATTATTCACTGTACACATCTGTCCCTCTGATTCTTATCATTCCATTGAAATTAATGGGATTTTAGTTAAACATTGATCCAAACGAAGGCATTCCTGGGTGCATCATCAGTTTTTTCTCAGTAGTCTCAGCACCTGGCTGATCATATTTGGGCCATGAAGCTCAATAGGGTTTACCTGGTTAGGACTGAAATAGGAGATTACTATAGAACTGCAATTCAATTTAGGAATCAAGTGGATTAGGGGTGGGGAACTGTGTCCCTTTTATGACTTGTGGACTTCAACTCCCAGAATTCCTGAGCCAGCTTGTGTTGCTGTTCAGAATTCTGTACAAATATTTCCTTAATATTAACACAAATCGAGTATAACTTGATGGAATTTATTCCTATTAATAAACTTGGTATTTATTTATCAAATTCATATGGTTTTCCATCTCACCAAAAGCAACTTTGGACAGTGCCCAACAATAAGATAAAAGAACAAATGTAAAAAAAGGTGTAAAATATAAAAATCTATGTTAATACATATCATAATAACCAAATATACAAAACAATGACGAAGGAGGGTAAGAAGAGCCACTTCAACAATGGAACCATCTAAGAAAGCAAGTATCAAACATAGTATTAAAACTTGAGGATGCAGACTTATTTTCTGACACTTTGTTTTGTGTATTTTGGAAGAAGGTGGCAATTTTTCCTAGTTCAGAAGTGATACTTTTTATTTTCTTTTTTTAATAGTTTAGATATTATTATTTTATTTTTTTTGTTTTTGTTTTTTTAATTTTTGACAATTTAGGATAAGTGGAATATACATTTTTCTCCAAAGGAAATAGTTTTTCCATAAATTCCATTTATTTCTGGAAAGGAGGGGAAAAGTTCTAAATTTAGCTTTCCTGTATAGTTTTATGAAGCTTTGTAAAAAAAAATTAAATGGATTCATAGAACCCTTACTTTTCCCCCATGTACCATTATTTCAATAAAAGCAGGATTAAATGCTATTTTTTCTAATAATTTTTAATATATTAACCTTTGTAGCCATGTAAAAAAAGCAGAAAAAACTATTTTATTGATGTATGATTCAAGGAAGAGAGAAACAATTCATTTTTAAAAGTTGTTTATCCTGTTTAAAAAAAGAAACAAGGAACTTTCATATAAGATATTTTGTGCTGCCACATTATCTCATATAGGGAATTTTATAGGGCTGCAAGTGTCTTTAGTTCTCCATTTAAAACATATTTTGTGTCTTCACAGTTTTTATCCCTTTCCTACTATAACGATAGAATGGATAGATGATGCTTGTTGATTGGTAGTGCTAGAGAAATGTAAATCAGATGTAATGATTTTTCATCTATGTTATTGTGATGGTTGTGTGCTGCCTTGAATTCAATCCAGAAGAGACCTTTTGGGGCACAAATGCACAACTGGTTTAAACTTACTAAAGCAGTAGCATCTGTTCCCAAGATTACACAGCCAAAGTAATGAGTGGTAGGTTCTCCTATGTCTCCAAAGCATTTTTTTCCCAAATAAAAAAAAATATCCCAATTTTATTTTACGGATCAACATTTCATAGG
Source organism: Calamaria suluensis (assembly GCA_032468135.1). Lineage (NCBI taxonomy): Eukaryota > Metazoa > Chordata > Lepidosauria > Squamata > Calamariidae > Calamaria > Calamaria suluensis. The sequence continues at coordinate 71,872 of JANHFP010003496.1, forward strand.
TCTGGGTGCCCTATCTCTATTCCGGTCTCCAATTTGGAAGTTTTCTGTAACTAGTATACCATGGCTGACCACATCAGGTCTGTTTCCCCTGCAAGGACAATTCTGGTATGACTGATAGAAGGGGCAGATCTAGATCAAGGGCCTCTTCCACCAGGTCCAAGTCTGCCAGGGCACCTTCCTCCAAGGCTTCAGACAAGCATGCCAAGCGAAGGGACCAGGCTTTGTAGAAGCAGTTTAATAAAGCTCAAAAGCAAGCACAGACTATCTGTGAGGTCAGTCCCTCGAGCAGCGTGGATTCTCAGGCAAACCCACTGATGATCATATCAGTCCAGGTTCACAGATCAGCTACCCATGACTGGTCTCCTAACCCGCCTGAGGAGGTCCAAGACATTCCTCCGGTGTCCAGTATAGATTTGGATGCCAGACAGTCTACTACCAGCTCTCACAGACTGTTACGACCTTCAGCTTCCTTTACCCCTACCGCTGCAGGGTTAAGAACCGAGAGGTCTGCCTCCACCTCTTTGTCAACTGACATTCAAGAGCTAATCACATGTTCCATATCTCGGGGCATTGACTCTGCCCTACTGCAATGAGGCATAGGAGCCCCCAAGTCTGTGCATGGAAGTTTTTGTCCTTCCTCTTCTTGTCCCGCTTCCGTCAATCATCAACTTCCTCGGGGCCATCACTCTCCTTCTCAGCACAGCAAGACCTATTCTATGGCAGAGGAAGATGTTTTCGGTTACACCTTCTCGGATGAAGAAGAGGCGCCTGTGGACAATCCACCTTCTGCCACGTTATTTAACTATGAGCATTTTAAGACTCTACTCTGCAAAGCAAAAGCCACAGCCAACATGGGGGCTTCCAAGGCGGCAGAGAAGAGCACTTTGGACCCAGAGGACCCTACCGATCCTCTATTCACAGAACCTGTTTCTGACCAAGATGCCATTCCATCTCCCAAGATGTTTGTCAGTATCATACAGCGCCAATGGGCTGTTCCAGGCACCCAGCAGTCTGGACAAGAAACTGTATACTGTTGAGAGGATTTATTGGCTCTTCCACCAGTCGAGAGTCCAGTAGCGAGCCTCGCTTCTTCCAGTGTTTTGCCATCTGATTCCGCTGACGGATTGCATGCAGAGGATAGACGTGTGGAGATGGCTGCATGCAAAACTCATCAGGCCGTATCCTGGGCCATAAGGGCTTCAACCGCTGTGTCTTTTTTTGCCAGAACATCGCTGCTTTGGCTCAGGCAGATACAGAGGAGAGCTGCTCCAGACGATGCAAGGTTGCATCAGGACCTTCCCAAGCTTTTCGCAGCTACTGAATTTTCTGCAGATGCCACCATTTCTTTGGCAAAATTTGCATCCAGGGCATTAGCTTCCAATGTTACTTCTCGCAGGCTCCTGTGGTTGAGGCATTGGCAGGCAGACATGAAGGCCAAATGGAAGTTGGCTTCTGCTCCCTTTAAGGGAGATGCTCTGTTTGGACAAGCTCTCACGGACGCAGTGATTGAAGACAAGGACAAAAGGAAGGTTCTTCCTCAGTCTTCAAGGCGAACTGATTGACGAGCGGCCTCTTTTCCTTATTGCAGGCCATCTTTCCAAAACCAAGATTATGGTTATGGTCAATATCAACAATGCCCATCCCAACAAAACTGGGATAGGTTTGCAGATAGACAGTCCTTTCGTGACAGCTCCAGACAGAAACAATCAAGGAGGCCTTTTCGGGGCTCCAATGCCAAACCCTACCACAGAGGAAAATGACTCATTCAGTTCGAACATCGGAGGGCATCTTGCAAAGTTTCTGCACCAATGGCAAGACACCTTTAGATACCTGGGTCATTCAAACCATATCCCTGGGTTTGACCCTTGAGTTCGATTTGTTACCCCCGCACCAGTTTATCCACTGCCCGGTGTCTCAGAATCCCGTCAAAAGAAGTCTGATGTGGAAGGAGATTCAACATCTTCTTTCAATACAAGCCATAGAAACGGTACCTCTGGATCACAGAGGGTCAGTTTTTTATTCGATCCTGTTCCTTGTGGACAAGAAGTTCGGCGGATGCAGGGCCATTTTGGATCTAAAAAAGCTAAACAAACACATCTTTTACAAATGCTTCAAGATGCAGTCACTACATACCATCCTAGGCAGTCTCCGGCAGGGAGATCTGTTGACATCTCTGGATCTCGAGGCTTACCTTCATATTCCAATCAGACCCTCACATCGCCGTTTCCTCAGATTTTGTTACAACGGTCATCATTTCGAATACAGGGCCCTTCCCTTCAGCCTCTCCTCAGTTCCCTGTGTGTTTACAAAGGTATTGGATGTTGTAGCGGCTCAATTGCGGACTCAATCAATCCGTATCCAATGTTACCTGGATGACATTCTGATACAGTCCAGATCAGTTTCCCAGGCTCACACGGACCTTCATCTCACGATTCAGACTCTCGAGGACCACAGATTTACAGTAAACCACAAAAAGAGTCACTTACATCCCACCTCCAATTTAGTTCATCTTGGGGCATGGATTGATACTCACCGCTGTCAGGTGTTCCTTTCCCAAGAGCTAGTTCTTAGCATTCATTCATCAATCAAGAGGATCAGTCACCTGAAACGGGTTCCTTCACTCCAGTTATCTCAATTGTTGGAGAAAATGATTTCATGCATAGCCATAGTTCCATGGGCCCATCTTCACTCCAGACCTCTTCAATGGTTACTTCTTCCGGGGCAGAAAACATGTACCAGCTGTACCAATCATCTCATACCCTTTCCAGCCAAGACCAAGCTCTCTCTGTGATGGTGGCTTTCCCACCCTCTGGAGAAAGGATGTTCATTCAAAGAGCCTCATCAAATTTTGGTGACTTTGGATGAAAGTCTATATGGCTGGGGAGCCCACTGGGAAGTATGGCACAGGGACGATGGAGTCCTCTCGATCTCCAGAATGATATCAATTGGCTTGAACTCAAGGCAGCACGGTTGGCTCTCAAGCATTTCCATCATCTTGTGAGGGATCAGCACTTGTTGTTGCTTACTGACAATGTGACAGACAAGGCCCACGTAAACAGACAGGGAGGCACTCGTTCCAGGGCGCTGATGCGGGAAGCCCAGGTCCTGGGGATGTGGGCGGAGTTTCACCTACGATCTCTCATTGCCGATCACATCTCGGGGGTGTCCAATGTACAAGCAGACTGGCTCAGTCGGAGCACCATCGAGGAGTCCGAATGGCAGCTTCTTCCCAGTCTGTTCGAGCAAATCATCATAAGATTCGGTCTTCCACAAGTTGATCTCTTTGCCACTCCAGAGAACGCGCAGCTTCCCTGGTTTATCACCCGTTTCCCCTGTCAGACAGTGGAAGGGACCAACGCTCTTAGTTGGCAATGGCCTCCGACCCTCCTCTATGTTTTCCCTCCAATTCCCCTCATCTCCAGGGTGATCAGGAAGATGCTGGACGAGGAGGCAGACATCATTCTGGTGGCTCCATTCTGGCCCAGGCGGAGCTGGTTCGCGGACCTCATGGATCTGTCCATAATGCGTCCATGGAGGATTCCACCAGACCTGGTCTCTCTGTCTCAGGGGGCAGTCAAACATCCAGAGCCACAGTGGCTCCAACTGGCCATTTGGAGATTGAGCGGGAGATGCTAAGAGCGGAGAATATACCTGCAGATGCCATAAACACTATTCTGGCGGCATGGAGGCCCTCCACCATTAGGATATATGATGTCACCTGGAAGGCTTTCTGTTGTTGGGGCCTGAAAGTGAAGGTAATCCTGTCTAAAGCTTCAATCCCACAAGTTCTGGGTTTTCTTCAAGATGGGCTTCACAGGGGGTCTCGCCGCCAATACCCTGCTCAGATAGATTGCTGCTCTGGCAACTATTATTTATCCCAAAGGGGTTCATTCACTTACTCACCACAAGAGGATCAGTGGTTTCCTAAAAGGGGCTTCCAATCTTTGTCCTCCTACCATTCACAGGTATCCTTCATGGGACCTATCATTGGTTCTCCAAGCATTGACTGCACCTCCTTTCGAGCCTCTAGATTCCATCGCTTTCAAGTTTCTGAGTTTCAAGGTCACCTTCTTGGTGGCAATCACATCTGCACGCCGTATTTTGGAGATAGCTGTTCTCGCTATCAGACGTGATCTCTGCATCTTCTACCCTGACTGGGTGGTTTTCAGATTGGACCCTACATTCCTACCGAAAATCAACTCCGTTTTTTACCGTTCCCAAGAACTTATCTTACCTGATTTCTGTCCTCGACCCAAGGACCCCAGGGAGCAAAGGTGGCACCTCCTTGATGTGTGAAGGGCTTTGCGCAAGTATATCGACAGGACGACATCTTTCAGGAAGACGGAGTCTCTCTTTGTCTCATTTCTACCCACGTCACTGGGGCAGAAGGTTTCACCCAATACTATAGGCCGCTGACTCAGGGCTTCCATCTCCCTCATTTATAAACATCAAGGTTGTTCTAAGCCGGCTCAGGTCACGGCTCACTCGACACGGAGTGCGGCTACCACCGCGGCCTGGTCTACTAAAGCCTCCTTTTAGGACATATGTCAGGCGGCTACATGGTCTTCTACATCGCCCTTTATCAGAAACTACAAGATTGACACCTATGCATCAGCGGAGGCTTCTTTCGGTCGCAGAATATTACAACATGTTCTTCCTGCTATTATTGTCCCGGATTCTGTTTCCCACCCTAAAAACAGTTAGCAGACCAAGGGAGAATAAATGTTGTACTCACCTGAATGGTGTTCTCCTTGGTCTGCGTGGGAGTCCAACCCCTCCCTAGTTTGATATCTTCATTTTTTTCTTCCGGGACTTTGTTGGTTGGTTTTTTTTGTTGTGCCTGGTTAGCTTTGGACTTACCCTCAGTCAGTTGTTTCGGCGGAGGTTTCTTCATTAATGAACTGGGCAAGCATGGAGCAGCAGGAAAAGGAGGAGCTAGTATTTAAATTTAATTCAGTCTCTGACCAATAGGACTTAGTAATCGCCCACTGCTTTGGACTCCCACCAGACCAAGGAGAACACCGTTCAGGTGAGTACAACATTTATTTTCAGGCTACCACTTTAAGAATTGTGAAATGGTTAAATTATGTGAGGGGTGTTACTGTTAACCAGAAGTTAAGACATGTAGATGTGATTTCAATGTATTACTTGGGATTGGGGAGTGTAACTATAATGGGTGGAGTTTTGATTTGAGAATGGAATGTATATCTGTGTTTAAGTGGGAGATTTTAGTTCGTAGCATGGAATGAGTGATCCCAGTTGCCTAACCCTAATAAAGATGAATATGGAGAAATTGGACTTATATTATTCATGGAAGGGAAGGAGTACTGGAATCCCTGACAGCACTGTTCTTTTTGCTTCTCCTTTCTTGTCCATTGCCTTCCCCTCTGTATGTGAAAACTATGCTAATTGAGGATAGCATATTCTCATAATTGAGGATTATTACAGGTAGTCCTTGCTTAGTGACAGCTTGTTCAGTGACCAGTTCAAAGTTATGATAGTGCTGAACAAGAAAGATCACAGCTAGTCCTTGAAATTGTAGCTGTCACAGTGTCCCCACAGTCATGTGATTGCAAATTCGGGCATTTTGCAGCTGGCACACACTTATGATAGTGGCAAGTTCCACAATCATTTGGTTATCATTTGTGACTTTCACTGCTGGCCTCTGACAAATAAAACTAATGGGGGAAGCTGGCAGGAAGTCAGAAGTTGTGCTAGTATAACTTCGTGTTTAATAACCCTGCACGATTTGCTTAATGGCTGCTACCTGAACTGCCACTATAAGTCAAGCACGGTCATTTGTTTTACAACCCTGTTGCATAGTGCTGGAGTTCCCAGTCTTAATTATGATTTGACTTTGGGACACGGTAGTTCAGCGGCTAAGACAGCTGAGCTTGTTGATCGGAAGGACAGCAGTTCAGTGGTTCGAATCCCTAGTGCTGTGTAACGGGGTGAATTTCCGTTACTTGTCCCAGCTTCTGCCAACCTAGCAATTTTAAAAGCACGTAAAAATATAAGTAGAAAAAATAGGGACCAACTTTGGTGGGAAGGCAACAGCTTTCCTTGCGCCTTTGGCTTTTAGTCATGCCGGTCACATGACCATGGGGACGTCTTTGGACAGCGCTGGCTCTTCAGCTTTGAAACGGAAATGAGTTGGAAATGACTAGCACAAATGTGCAAAGGAAACCTTTACCTTTCTCCAGTAATATATTTAATGTATTGGATAAAACTACACTGTAGTTTTTGGTAGATATTTCATTCCTTATGTTGGAATTGTAGGCGCTAAGTTCCACATACAGAAAGCTGAAAGTTGGGGGAAACTGCTGTAATATTATTTTTAGTGGCAGTGAGAGGGAGAAAGAGAAAAAGAGATTTTGCATGAAAATTTGACATGGGGTTTAAAGGAAAAAGCTAATTTTGATGAAATTTGATACTGGATATTGGATATGTAATTGCATTTTCAGTAGTAGTTTCCATCTGCATCTTCTGGAAGTCCCAACTGGTATGCCTTATGGAAGCAATATAAGGTTTTATATTACTGTGACAAGAAGGAGCCAGATGAACTTCCATCAGTGCCAGAGAAGTGCCAGTACTGCTGAGCTACAGTGCAGCTGAGCAGTAACAACTAATGCTACTGTTATATTTGATGTGGCAACCATGGCAAACTCCCTGGTCTGCAGAAGCAGCTTGTGGTTATCGAATAACAATGATCAGGAAAAGCTTCAGGGAGCAGCAAGACCCAGGAAGCTTCACTGAGCTGAACAAGAAAGATACTTCACTGCTAGAAGTATTCTGAGGAAGCATTTTTGTTCTAAGAAGATCTCTTCAAATTGCTTCCAAAAATAAAGGAGAGGGGTTTTTTTTATAACTCTCCCTGCATTTCTTCACCATACAGTGTACTTGGAAAATAGGAGCACTTTTTAAAAATTATTTTTGTTGTTGTTGTTAGTTGCAAAGTCGTGTCCGACCAATCGTGACCCCATGGACAACATTCCTCCAGGCCTTCCTGTCCTCCACCATCCTCTGAGTCCACCCAAGCTCATGCCTACTGCTTCAGTGACTCTATCCAGCCGCCTCGTTCTCTGTCGTCTTCTTCTTTGGCCCTCAATCTTTCCCAGCATTAAGTTCTTCTCCAGTGAGTTGTTCCTTCTCATTAGGTGGCCAAAGTATTTGAGTTTCATCTTTAGGATCTGGCCTTCTAAAGAACAGTCAGGGTTGA
>JANHFP010003497.1:169115-181001 GCA_032468135.1 Calamaria suluensis
TTATGGTCTACTTTATCAAATGCTTTACTGAAGTCCAAGTATATTATATCGACTGTATTCCTCTGGTCCACTAGTTTTGTCACTTTGTCAAAGAATGAAATAAGATTTGTCTGGCATGATCTGTTTTTGACAAACCCGTGTTGACTTTTGGAAAAAAAAAGTTCTGTGTTTTTCTCAAATCCAGAATAACTGTATGAAATTACTGTATATGCCTAAAATGATTCATTTCTTCCTTCTATAATGAGTGAAGTACATCTCTGCAGTTAAACTAGTGATTTCCAGACTTAACCGATTTCATATTGCTGCACTTGAATGAAGATTATTTCAATCTAAGGATGCTCTTGCTTGCTCAGATGCAAGGCAAAATGTGATATTAAGACTAAAATGGAGCAAAAGGTAAGCCAAATAGAATAATACCAAGTTAATAAAAAATAGGGCTTGTCAAAGATGATATAGGATTTAAGTCAACAGCACATAGAAAAGAAAGTTAGGCATTTTTATGCTGAAGTAGAGAAACGTATGGGAGGAATCAATCAAGGTCATTTCTGTGATAGAGGGCAATACAGCAGAAGAATTAATAGAGAAAACTGAAAGATGTGCAAAATCTGGCTGCTCTTTTAAAATATAGCAACACGTAAGAGTATAGCAGCATATAGACTGCTATCCATGCTCTATGAAGAGCATAAAGTACAAACTTCCAATCACCACCACAATCACCACCATCATCAACATCATTGAATGTATTGGGCTATATTATTTTTATATGGATGCATGCTATGATACAGAGGAAACCATGAATTCATGTAGGCTCAGTATATGGCAAAGCTGTTGGAATCTCCAGCCTGGGCTGGGGAAAGAATTCAGACCAGACCGTTCTTCTGCCAAACCGTCATTTATTCTTATCAGCCACCAGCAGCGAGAATCAGCAGTTTCCGCAGAATTAAAGTTAGCTCTGAGCCAGCATCATCCACTCGCCGATAATATAGCCCCGCAGTCACACACACCCCCACAGGGAGAGGCAGAGAGGCGAGCCAGACATCCCCATTGGTCCGCGGAACAACCCACGATGACCAAACAACACCACGTGACCCTCCAACCAACACCCACACACGGAAAAGGTTGATGAGTGTCGGGACGCTGAGACGAAGTCCCGACAATAATATTGTACAGCAAGGCAACTTTAAGTCAAATATGCAGCATTAGGATATTTCAGGATACTGCTGAGTAATTTAAAATCAATGTTATTATTTTATTAATTTTCTCATGCTGTATAGCAAACAGCATTGGTTTCATTCTGGCTAGGGAAGCAGGCTGGCCATAAAGAAAAGGCTAAATAAAGAAAAATAGTCAAACCTTGAAGGTACAAGATTTAACACAAATTTGTACAGTCCTTGACTTACAACCACAATTGAGCCCCAAATTTCCGTTGCTAAGCAAAATACTTGTTAATTGAGTTTTGACCCATTTTACAAGCTATAGTTGTTAAGTGAATCACTGCAGTTACAGTAACTGCAGTTAAGTCGCATGCTCATTAAGTGAATCTGGTTTTCCCATTGACTTTGCTTGTCAGAAGGTGCAAAGGTGATCACATGACCTCAGGACACTACAACCACCCTAAATACATGTGAATTGACAAGCGGCTGAATTTGATCACATGACGAAGGCATACTGAAACAGCTGTAATGGTGAAAAATGGTCATAAATCACTTTTTCAGTGCCATTGTAACTGCTAAAGTAATGGTTGTAAGTCAAGGGTTACCCATATGTGGTGTAAATGGAGATACCGCCAAGACAAACATTTTAAATGCCCAAAATTCGTTGCATTTATCCATTGAAGGATGTAGACAGTGGCAGAATTATATATTAAATTTGTAATGCACCATATTTAAAAATGGTGTACTAATGTCTACGTTAAAAATAATAGTTTTGACTACTTCTGGAAATTCAAGTGTCATCATCATAATTTAGTATAATATTAGTAAACATAATAGCTTTTATAGCCATAACAATTAGGTAAGTTCATTGCCTTAGTCATACATGAAAAAGTGAGATAAAAGCTTAATGTTTTTGTACTTCTGGGTATATAAACTCATAAATTTTGGGATTTGTGACCTATAGTCATAGTCATCAAAATATATCCAAATACTTCCATTTTAGCTAGATTGTATAGGTGTAAAATGCTGCATTTCTTTCCATGATTTTTTTTCCAAAAATGAAGTGCATATATGGCAAGATGAAATATTGGAGATCATTGGAGGAGCAATCATCTTTCATTTCTTTAGTTTTTTTTTTCCTACAAAGCTAGGATGCTATCTTTCTCCGTTTCTTATAGTGATAGAGCACCGGTCTTATATGATGGTCATTATGGCATTGGAGATTAGAGTAACTGATCTAGGAACGATGGTCCCTTAGTAGATTGGTCCCACATACTGTATTCTTTATTGACAGCTGAATAAATGTTTGAGAAAGAGCTTTCTTGAAATAGGTGACAGGTGGTATTTTTATTAGGAAAAAGAAATATTATATAGGCTCATGATTAATAGAACCATAATCTTTCATATTTGGATTGGACATAGCATGTTCTAGGGCAAATATAGATGGTTTTGTCAGTGGTTTGTATGCTATGGGCTGTTTAATTTCTCAGCTATCCTAAGAAAATATTCCTATACATTATCTTATGTGATGTATTAAAGATATCAATACACTAAAATGAGAGGTTAATTTACAAATGGCTTTCAGAAATAGGTTAACTATAGTTAACATCTATTGTTCACGTGAAGCTTTTTATCAGAATCAGCAAGTACAAAATTGTACATAAAGTTTAGAAATTCACAGAACCTTTTAAGCACAATACTGATGAGGTTGAGGTGGGGGCAGCATTTTTTTTAAAAAATGAATCATATTTTATTTGTTTTTCTTTTCTTTTTAGAAAGGTATGTGCTGCATATTCTGTCATGCTCCAAACAGATTACAACATACAGAAAACCTATTTTAAAAAATCATATAAACACTATCATTTTTTAAAAAAAATTCTAAAAACACGAGGAAGCTTTAAATCCCCTCCTAAACTGTTAAAAATATGACAGTGAATACCCTGCAAATAACTTGACCTCCTATTTTAAAAATGGGACAGCCCTGCTTATCTTATATGTTTGCTTACCTCAACCCACCTAAATATTGTTTGAAACCTGCATGATACTAAAAGACCCTAATCAATTTGCATCCACAGCTTTTTAAAATTTCTTATAATGGAAATTTTAAGATTATGAAAACATAGACTTCATAATTCCAACATTATGTCCTGTTTTTGTAACCTTTTCCTTCCAGTCTGTTGCATCTTGCTGGTGAAGATTTTGGAAATCACAAGCTAGTGTATATTATTTGGCCAGTTCTAATACATACTGTCTTATTATGGGATTTGATTTTTTTTTCCTTTCAGATCACTCTGGTCTATAAGAGAATTGCAACTATTGATTTTTCAATTATGATTAAGATTTCTGAGCCATGCATGTTGTGTAGTTGATACATCCTGAATCACTTTAGCAACTCAAAATAAACTACTAGTAGTAAGAGAGTAGTAGGAATGGCTATGCTTTTCCAGTTGCATGCATTACACTGACACTTTACTTTCTTTCCTTTCCTTTTTCCTGTGCCATGCTTGCTGTGTAGCAAATGGAATCTCTTGCAGTAAGTTAAACATTCTTTTCATATTCTTTGTCCATTAAGATATGGACTAATACACTGTTTTAACTCTTAGCATGTTTCTCCCTTTTCACTTTCTTATTTATTCAGTGTACAATCATTGTTATTAAATCTTTTTTTTTTAATTTTACTGTACAGTTTCCCAGGTTCCTTGAATGGAGCTTTCTTTGTTTATAAATCCTGACCATGTCACATTTAACTCCAACTATTATTTAAATTTTATTTGAAAGTATATATATTAGCCTTCCTTAATTATCAGGGCACTCAGTTGCTTCTCTTCTGAATAAATCAAACTAATAGAATATTTATTAAAGAAAGTGATTTGTTTCCTGATCTCATCAGCCATCACTGCAGCAAACTAGCTACATTATTATTTGATGTTATTTGTAGCCTTAATTGGTCATTTCTCTCGAGGACCAGATATCTAGTTATCAATTACAAATTCAATACATACAGTATGTTAATAACGCAAGAGAGGAATTCAACTGCTTTTAAGTGGCTACTGTATAACGACTTATCATCTTGTAACAAATGATAATCTACAACCAAATGGATTGAGATGACATTAAGTAACTGATTTTCAGTAGTCATTTGCACTCACTTAAAAAAGCTATGGGACAGTGAATCTGTAGTCTGCAGGTAAACCTATTACTTTAACCTGTAAAGTTAAAGTAATAGGTTTACCTGCAAACCTATTAAGGTAGTATTACGTGCTTCTTCAAGTGAGCACCAAATAAAATTGATCATACAATAGCATCAAATTCTCACAAGATTTTGGCTTTTTTACACCAAGTCTCTAAGATTTCAAGAGGAAACGTTAGCGAAACAACAACAGTAATAATTCTAATATAATATTACAGTCCCACAGTTTTTGGTTTATGTGGTAATCCTGAAGGCTTTCAATGAAAATAAAGTGAAAAGTTTAAGAAATAGCTGCTATAGTTTTTAAAGTTAGGGAATTACCATGAACATAAGTAAACAAATAGAATTTAGAATAAATCTTTTAATTTATCTGGCTCAATTTAAGCAAGAATTCCCATTAAAAATATTTACCTATTCTCAATATCCGAGTCCATAATTTATTTATTCAAAGGGTCAGTCATTCCATGAAATGTGAATGAATTACAATCCCAGAATCCATTGTGCCATTTCACAATGAGTCATGTGTTTTGAAATGAAATCAACTATGAGCTCTGCCCCTGAGATACTTAATATTTCACCTCATAACAATTATGTCTAAACTATATTTTTTTCATAAGAAATTTTATAATAACCCAGTTTCATAACCCATGCTTTGAAAATCTGTTTTAAGAAAACCTACATAAGATTAGCCACAATATTTTGATAAAGACAAAACAGTAAAATAAAATTAATAAATATGGAAGAAAAGGCATTGAAATTTCTTCTCATGGCCATAGGAGAAGAAAAAGGAGAATATAGAGGCATTAATCTGTTTCCTATAACAAATTACAGTTTACGACCCCAGAAAACTATTGATACTACTTGAAGTAAAAGCACAACTTGCTGGTTCTTACATTTTATGTTACAATTAATTTGTAAAAGTAATGCACACGGTATTGAGATAAAATAGATGAATGTAATGTTAGCTTAACAAAAAGAAATGATGTAAGAGGAGATTCTGCATCATGGAGTTTAATAAGACTCAGCATTTCAAGTCCTACAAGATAGATCATCATTACTAACTCCATATTGCTTGGGAATAAGAAAGAATGGCTTGCAACTGTGTTCATGGCAGTGGAAAAAATTATATCAGGGATAACTGATATAGAGGCTTGTATATTTAGCAGCTTTGCTGCTCTAATTCATCATCAGCCTAAAGAAATATTAAAACAAATGATGTAGAAATAGCATAAGATACTCATAATAGCTTCATATTGTTTTGTAACTCCTGATTCTTAGTTTCTGTTGCAAAGCACATTATGGAAAAATCCAAGCTGTCACCTTTTAATAGTAACTCTCTTCTACTATTGATTTTTTTTAGCAATTGGAACTGTGTCAGAGATTATATAAGCTGCACTTCCAGTTATTGTTACTTTTTCAGTCGTACTGTAAACTCATTGGACAAGTGCATGAAGTTAGTACAATGCCAGAGGTATGTCGCAAGAAAAGAAAAGTAGTGTGGAAAATATAAGTCTTATTTTAGAACCGTTGGGTTGAAATGCATGATTAAATGCTTAGATCATTTTATTTTGCTTAAAAAAAATCTTAATAAATCCATAATTGGGTTCATATCCAAATATTTGATTGAGTTTTATACAGTAAATACAATTTTATTTTAATTAATATCTATTACATTTTTTAAAAAGCAAGAATGAGTTTGTGATGTTATTTAACTTGTAAAACACCCTATATTCCTCCCTTGGTTTTAAAATCAGGACAAGATGTACCAAATATATATTTAAATGTATATTCTTAAGTTAATTTTCATATGGCTATTGTTCCTCCTAATTTAAATAATTCATCTGTCCTTGCATTTTGCATCTTTTACATGGGAGGGGAAAATGTATGTTGGTGAAAATGATTTTTTTTCCTTCCACAGCTGCTAAATATGTCTCGAGACCTGAGCGAGTTAAAGAAAAACCTTAAGGAAGCCAGTGCTGCCATTGCACTTGATCCATCGATTATAGAAAGTGATACGTCTGAACCAATGTTCACTTCTACAGAAATAGCTATTCAATTTATGCTAGAGTGTCTGAAAAACAATGAACTTGGAAAAGCTCTACACCAAATAAGAGAATGCAGGTACATTGGAATAGATGACTAATGTATGGTATTAATATTTTCCTATTTTCTCTAAAGAGCAACTATCAAATACTGTATGTTTTTACTGAATAATATTGAATATTATTGCTGAATTTATATAGATGAATCCAGATTAAAGGGACTCATTTCAATCTAATAAATGAGAAATTAAAAAATCATCAGGTATCTATATATGTTTTTTAAAATGTTATAATTTTGGAACAGTCTATTATCAGTTTACCTTGCTTAGAGAAATGAAGTTTGTTTTGAAATGGAAAAAAACCTGTCTTGATCACAAATTAAGTTTTATATGTTGAAAGGAACAAAGTTCTAGTATGTTATGCCAACTTAGTGGTGAACATGCTGGTTTTGTCCACTAAACTATGGCTTGGTTTTCAAGCTTCTTTTGCATGGGATATATATATGAGATAGTATCAAGACCAAAAAAAACCCCAAAAAACCAACCCAGCATATCTCTTTGCTCTGTCAGCAGGATTATCATGTAAAACCCAATGGGTTCGAGCAAATAAAAGAAAACCTGCTTTATACAAAAAGCCAGGAGTTTTAAAGTTACTTTATTAGCTAATAATGAAGCTTCCTTCTCTTCCTTCAAAAGAGAGAGCCAAACAAAAGATGAGGCTTCATCGTTTCCAACTCTCTACTTGTTACGGTTGTTTCTGGTTTTTATTTAACTTGGATGGATTAAAAATCCCTATTTAAGTATTAAAAAAAAAGAGAGAGAAACCTTGAAGAGGAATCTTCTTAATCTGCAATATGCATATTGTAATTAATACCTTTGCACTTGAAGGTTTTTTCCCTTCATTTTGTGATATTCATAACACTGTTCCTTTTTACATGTGTAGCAGAAATTTTAAAAGAGGATTTCATTTGCAATGAACAGCATTTCAGTAGCATATCCTGTACATTTGTTTCATTGCAGGAATTTATGGCCGAATGACATTTTTGGAAGCAATTCTGATGACGAAGTCCAGACTCTACTGAATATTTACTTCCGGCACCAAACACTAGGGCAATCTGGCACTTACGCATTGGTAGGCTCTAACCAAAGCCTGACTGAAATCTGTACGAAACTGATGGAGCTGAACATAGAAATCCGGGACATGATCCGGCGAGCTCAAAGCTACCGAGTCATCAATTCTTTTCTTCAAGATTCCAGTGTTTCTGGCACGAGTCTCTGACAAAAGTCTGGTGCCCCCTACCTCTTTCAGGCTGGGATTGCTTCCATGCTGGGATGAGATGGTTCAGTGCATTTTCAGCTTTAGAAAGAGTTGGTCAAGTCATACTCAATCTTGTTACTTTTACTGTATTTTCCAAGAAAAGTTGGGCAGTGTTTTCAGAGTGCAGTCATAATATAAGGACAAAGGTAGCATCACATCCTTTGTTCTGAACTACACACCCAAATGATTTTCACAGGGCAACTGCAATTCACTACTGAAGAAGTGACTTCCTTACATACCAAAGACTACTACACTGAGCAAGACTTCCTTTCTAGAAAATAGTTTTAGATATCAAAAGTGCAATCTCTCCTTCACTTGAGGATTTTTTTTTAGTTTTGTACATTTATTCCTTTGACCAAGTTATTAAAAACAGGCAGAATGAAGCTAGCGACAGGATACTGAAAGACTGTCACTGCGAAAGCTGAGAGCCTGTGCATATGAAAGTTGTTGTAAAGGACTACAAATGTGCACTGTATTTAAATATGATTACTGTATCTTCTAAATAGAGAAAAAAATAAGCTGCTATGAAGTACATTTGTTGATGTTGCTAGGCTACTGTTTTGGAAGGTACTAGATCCTATTTCAAGAGGTCTGTTATTAAGACCCAAGTACCTATAAATGGACGAAGATTTTTTTTAAAAAAGATTTTGGCTGCTTTTTACTAGAGAGTTGCTTTTATGTATATTTATATTAAGAATGCTGGTCTGGCATAAGTTGTCATTTTGTAGAAAAATATCACGTCTGACTTAAGTTCTTTTGAACTGGTACATGCATCTTTTAATTTTAATGTACATTTGGATTTTAACACTGAAATTATTAAGTGCAGATCAGATTTACTTTCTATTTTCAAGTGGGGGGTTGCTTATTAATAATATATGTTCCTGTTTTCCGGCAATTTTTTTTTGCACTTACTGCTGTAAAGAGTTAAAATAAGTGCATGTAAGTTATTTGCACATTTGAGACACTTTTATTCCAACATTGTGTGTGTCGCTTATTCACCCTGTAAATACATTTAAAGGTTTTTGTGAATTTTCTTTTAATATTTTGATCATTACAGATCTCAAGTATAAAAGACTATATATGTGTATGTGTACATACATGCAAACAGCTATATACATACACATTAGTGTGTACATGTACTAAATTGTAATGAGTTTATGCTATAATATATATGGAAACAATTCCATAAGGATATTTTGAAATCAGGTTTTTTTTCAGTTGGCTTGCATCAAATTAGTCCAACTTTTATGTGTTCACTATGCATCCAAACATTAACCTGCAGAAATTGATATAAATTGAACAAAGTCCCTTAAATTTAATGTATTTGTGCTCAACCTGTTCTCTCTAGCTAAGCTTTGTCAATCTGGCGTCTTCCAGAGATGTTGGGACCACTCATAGCAGAATTTCTAACTAGAGAATATACTGGAATTCTGGGACTTAGTCCAAACAACTGGGAAAGGAACCAGGCAGAAAGGGCTTCTGAGAATATATGAAAATTGATAAGACTTCTTCAAAACACTAATTTGAGTATATATGAGAAAGTATTAGTTTGAATTGTAATGGAAAAATCAAGCTGTAAGAAATATATATTGTTATGCAAAATGTAAGTGTACTTATTCTGTAACACCACGATTGAGCAGATGGGCTCTATAGGTGTGAACCTCTTGGATTGTGTCGCCTTTTATTATAGAAGCCAATTTAAAATTTTGTTCCCTAAAATGATTCAAACAGGGATTCAAATAGTGTATCTCACATTCAGACTATAAAATCAACATGTCATTTGCTAAGTATATATCTTGGTTTCTTTTTCCCTATTGAGTTGGAAGAGAGACTAGCTTTATGCTTAGTGATTAAGGCCTACTACCATAATCATACGAATTTGGGGATATAAAATTATTTTTATTGCTTATAATCTTGTGTGGCAAGTCCGTGTCAGCTAACCCTCATGAAAGCTAACATGAAGTGCCTCTCACTGTGTGACTTGAGTGCTGCCCTACTCACTTAGTTACTATTCTCTTTAGAGGAATGCTTTGTAAGAGATTAACAGATGTTTCTGAGTGTTAGTAAACCTAATATAATTGAATGGATGAAGTTCATGTTTCTTCATTGTGCTACTTACCAGCTCTTATATAGCACAGGCTTAAACCATAATTTTCTGAAATGAAATGTCAAGCTACGCACATGTACATATATCTAAGAATTATCATAATCATGCTTAATTGAACTGTGTTTGCAACTTCATAACATGCGTTGTTTTCAGTATAATGTTGCTATTATCATCAGAAAACCACTGAAAATAAGCTGGAAGTTTCATTTAACCATCTATTTCCACATCTTGCTAAAATACAACAGAAATGGGGGCATGCAACTACTCAGGTTACTTTTTTTTGCATTAGTGTATGAAATAGATACAAAAATCTCAATTGCTTATGAAGAATGGCCAAATCTTATCAAATTCTTCCGTTTTTACATTGCCTTGAAATTGCATATTTAATCTATAGTGCTATGAAACTCAGCATGCATCTTCTAATATAGGCCTAATCAGTCATTTTTGCAAATTAGTTTTGAGAGTAATGTCCCTCCTAGGACAAAAGTGTTAACATGTTAATAGTTTAACATGTGCCACAAAATTCAAAGTAGTAGTACATTAGCAATCTGATGTCTTATATTAATACAAAATACCAAAGTAAACTTTATTAATATGCTCAGGTATTTTTTCAACAAGACAGACAGGCCATCTAATGATTCAGGAAGACTACTGTGCTTTCTATTCCATTTAATGATTGTTACCCATTTAAATCTATTACAAATTCTATTTTCCTTCATTGATTTAAGACTTACTTTCATGTGTCTTTATAGAAATGCCATAGTAAACATGAAAGTATGCTGCTCAATCTTTATCATACTTCAGTATGTTCAATTGTATTCATAATCCTGACACTACCACTGTTTCTACAAAAAGACTGCAGGAATATAATATTGTTTGCAAGATTTGTTCTGGCATATATCATCTCTCTTAAGTTTTTCACCTTTTTCTAGTTAAGCATGTCAGCTCTCCCATCTCTTTTTAATATTCATCAAGGGAAATACAATTTAATTAGAATTTAAGTTTTATTAATTAGGCAGTAAAGTGATAAATTACAAATATATCTTAGCATTGAAAACATCTTTAGTCCATTATCCATTGCCAGGTCAGAATCCTAAAGTCAAATCCATATTATGAAACAAAGTGCATAGCTAAATGCAACCTCAGCACAAAAACTGCACAGATCAAACAATGTATTTGAAGCTGTAGGTGTTGTCGCAAGATAATCTTTTGCCTTTACAGCGGCCACATAGCTCTTGCCGGTGGGGTCTCTTGAGATCAATGTGCCTTTTCTTCTGGGGACAGGAGCAACGAGTCTTTGAACAGATCTTAGGATAACAAACTTGAATTAGTAGAAGAAATCAAAACCTATTCCAAAGTTTATTTTTCTTGTGATTATACTTAGTGATCTTCTAGAAACTTTTGAACTATAAAAGATTTAAAATATTCTATTAACTAAGATACAAGTTAATCATATTGCACAAATGTTCCACAGATGCCAAGTAATATTAAACAAAGATATGCTTTCATAAGGATAAGCACCCTACACCCATGTTGAACCATAATTAAGGAAAGTTTTTTAAAATGGCCATAGCCTATGTTTTAATAGTGTCGTAACAACCATCCTCTGAAGTTCTCTATCCAATTCTTCAGGGTAGTTTTGCTTATTAAAAATGGGGTGTCAAACTCACAGCCCATGGGGCCAGATCTGTCACTGCCACCCATTTTATTAAAGGGGGGAAAAGTCACGATACGTCACATAATGCAAGTTGGACTCCACTGAAGAACAAGGAAATGAAGCATCTAAATTACCCATGCTTATTGAACAGCAGATATTTAACTCTTCCCAAATATCAAGTCCAAAAGTATAATTTGACAAAGTTATTACATACAAATGATATAATTTACCATAAATGTGCCTTATAATTCAGATGCACCAAAATTCCAATTTCTATGGACGGTCTGACCTAACATTCTGCCTATTGTATCCAAAATCTGCAAAATGATTGCCTTTCTATGAGAAGTCTCAGAATTTCACATTTATTGCTGCCATTTGTTGAGGTAGAGCAGTGATAGCTAACCTTTTTGCCATCACGT
>JANHFP010003497.1:193653-206745 GCA_032468135.1 Calamaria suluensis
AGGGGGATACATGCGCATGCATGGGTGGGTGGGGGCACAGTGAATTATGGGTGGGGGCACACAGGTGAATCCCTTTGCCGCACTCCCCCCGCTTTTGGCACACAATGGCAAAAGCGATGTCCTAGGCCTTTACCTAGATTTTATAATTGAATTCTCTTATATTTTTTGTTACCAAATTTCTTTACTGGGATTTTATTTCTGATGCTATTGTTTTGCAATTATTTACAGATCTTGAAAGTTCTTTAAATGAATATTTTGATAATGCATTTCCTGTTGAGCTACAGGGATACCAAACGCCTTCAAATGTACCAAAAGATGAAAATAATCATGGTGGAACAAATGATTTTTCTCTGAACATTGCCAGCAGGAGAATTCTTCTTAAAACAAATAACCCAGTTGAGGAGAATAAAAAAGCTCTTTTTTATGAAAAGAATCATGTTGAACGTGAAGGAGAACATGAAATGATTAAGGCTTCTAATGAAAGAAAATGTGAAAGAAAGTTAAAATCTTTTAAATGTAACCTGAATACAAACGTCCCAAAAATAAAGAATGTAGTGAACAGAAAGGACAATATGCCATCATCTTTGCTTTGTCCGTGGTCTCAGTTGGACTTGTCTGATCTTGAAATAACACAACTTGAAAAAAAATTCATGAAGAGTTCATCTTCTACCTTACAGGTCAAGAAAACTTATTCAGATAGTCCATCATCTATTGAAAAAGAATGCAGCAGTCCTAATATATCAAAATCATATATGTTAAACACACCATGTCTAATACAAGGTAGTAAGATGAGTTCTCCAGAAAAGTTATCAATTTCTGAAAACTCACCTTTATTGATTAAGAATGATTCAGTGTCGTTGAAACATGCTGAGGATAAGGAGTTTTCTTTTGTAAATTTTTCAGACAATTATTTCTTAAAGAACAGGACTTTAACAGAATCCACAGAAGTCCAAAGTATTCGCTCTGATTTCTCAAGGAGGGCTAAAAGTTCTTCAGGTCATCTAGGTAGTATTTCAAATCAAGCTTCTGGTGATGGCAGACAACACACAAAATCAAGCTTGAAAAATATTAGCTCACTTTCCAGTTTGAAAAGGCGGCCCAAAAAATTCATTTATTCTCTAGTTCAGCGGGAAGAAGGAACCACCCAGAGAGATGGATCTCTTACTTGTTTTGTGCCAGAATGTACAAATTTAGAAACTAGTATCTCTGAACTTTCTGAAATCCTAATCAAGAAAGAAGGTACAATATTTATATTCCCTTTGTGTATTAGCTTCTAAAACTTAAGTTTTAAATTTCCATACATGTTGTGACTTCTGTTTACTGCATTGAAAAACTCTACTAAAATATACTGTATATATGTTAATTAAATGTTGTTGAAGTCATTTTCAGAAATGAAAATAAGTATGTTTAATTATAAAAACAAAGAAAAATACTGGAATTTCAGATACTGACTATGAGGAGGCCTGTTTTGTTCTAGGTGAAAGCTTTGTATGGAGTAATTGACAAATTTCAGATAAAATGAAACTGGTCGTATACTGCCTCCTGCTGATCAGTATAAGTAAAAATAACATGTTAAAAATAAAGGAATTCCTCCTTTCGTCCATCTCTGGATAGAGAAAGTCTTCTCTAAGAGCTAATAAAGAGGAAGGTGGACTGAATATAGCATTCCAAAAGTAGATTGTAATTTCAAATATTTCTATAAAAATACTTGATTTTGCTAAGAATATATTACTGAATCCCAAATATTTATTGTGTGTTGAAAAGGTAACTTTAAAAAAAAACCTCTACTGGTATGTTCTATTTGGGTGGTTTTGCTGGGAAATCAGAATAAAAATATGTATTTTGTTCATATACATATGCCTGAAAAAGATTTAAATATCTCAAAAAGCTGTTTCTTTTGTTAAGACAAACTTGATCTGTTTAATTCTATAAATAAAAAAGCATACAAATACTGATGGTTTTTCAGACGTAGAATAAAAATTTACAATTCAGATATAAAGCAAAAGTTGTGGTTTCTCAGTTGACATCCTAAAAAAAACACTTAAGTGCAATGTTATACTACAGAAGTTTAGGAGATGTTTATACTGATATCATTTTAACTCACATCCCTGTTTTAATTCAACTTCTTACAGGACAAATTGAAACTGTTGATGATCATTCCACAAAAGAAAGAAAGCAAATATATTCTGAAAAATGCTATACATCTACTAACATGTTATATGAAACTACAGGTAGTAAAAAGTCAAATATTGAACACAACACTACTGATAGTTCAACACTACTTCTAAAAAATAATGTGAAGAAAGAAGCTGTAATGTTTTCCAGAGATATTGCTGCTAATTATCAAACAGAGGTAACTGAAAACGGATTCCATGAAATCTGTCACAGCAATTCTTGTGTGGATAGAAAGACTGATTTCACAAATTATAGTTCATCACAAGAAGCACAAGAATGTACAGTGCCGATCCAAGTATCAGAAATGGAAAATAAGCAAGTAAGTTTTGAATTAACTGCACAATTTTTTGACAGTGGTATTCATTCAACGAAAGGATCAAAATCTAAAACTATGGTATTGGAGAAAGAAATTAATACAAAACTGTCTCCATTACTAAGTTTAAAAGAAGATGCGCCTGGTGATAAGCAGAGAGAGTTAGGATGTCTTTGTCATAGGAAAATCCAGAAACACAAAGGTTTTAAGACTGCATCTGATAAACAGATAGTACTATCTGCTGATAAAATCAGAAAAGGCAAATTACTGTTCAAGGATATAGAAGATCAGCTTCTTGAAGATTTTCAGAATGAAGAAAAAGGTGCTATTTCAAGTCAAAATAAACAGGAAAATACTGATAATTTTTCAGTTGGACAAAATGAACTAAATTTACATGTTTCTGATTCTGTGGTTCACTCAGATGATACAAAAATTGGTTTTCCTGAATATGGCAATAAGTCTGTTCAAGATGTACTTAAAAATCAGCACCCTGAAGAAAGTCACAATTTAACAAAAAGCCAAATAGCTGAAATTACTGAACTTTCTAATATATTGGAAGAAACAGACAGTCAATTTGAATTTACCCAGTTTAGAAAACACAAGATGGACAATAACACTAACAAAACTAAATGTTTTGATATAAAAAAATTAAATTCTAAGAATCTGAAAGATATGAGATTTGTGGATGATCCAGGTAATAATCAGTCCTCTTTTAGGCATACAGATACTGAGGAGCGTAATGTTGACAGACAAAGCAACGAGCAGGTTATATTGCTGAAATCAAATAGAGAAGAAAACAAATACTTTGTTCCAGTTATTTCAGATCCCTTACGGTCTGATCTGGGAAATCATAGTTCAGTTAAGAACAAAGATGAGATTGCAAGAGGTACAGAATTAAGCAGCAATGTAAATGGAATGAGTGAAATATTAAACTATAAAATAGGAGATGGTTCAAACAAATGCAGTAGTAGGCAAATGCCTATGAAAGAAATAGATATTGATTGGCCTCAGAAAGCCAAAAAAGGAAATACTAAATATATAGTACAAGGTACCACAAAAGATACAACAATTGCTTTTGTAAAAGAAGATACAGAAAATAAGTTAAAAGATGTGGATTGCCATAAAAATAGTGTTGTCCAGATTACTAGCACCACAGAAGTAAACTTGAAAATTATTCAAAAATATTCTGTACATGTATCAGAAAATGAATTGTCGTCCACTAAAAATCAAAATGTACATCGTTTTGTAAATTGTGGAAATACCTGTTGTAACAATAATTGCCCAGAAACTTTGTCTGATCTAACATGCTTAGTTGAAGTTGCTCAGACTGAAAAAAATAACACTTGGAATGATGCAGATGCAAAAAAAAGCTTTATTTCAGAACAAGAAAATGAATTGTTGTCCACTAAAAATGAAAACGTACATCATTTTGTAAATTGTGGAAATACCTGTTGTAACAATTATTGCCCTGAAACTTTGTCTGATCTAACATGCTTAGTTGAAGTTGCTCAAACTGAAAAAAATACTTGGAAGGATGCAGATACAAAAGAAAGCTTTATTTCAGAACAAGAGGAAAAATTAAGTAAGCCAGAAAAACAATATTTTCTACAGGGCATTCACACTGTTACTGATGGGAACACATTTGCAGGAAAAAGTAAGAGAATTAATTTGTTGACGGGCTCTGATACACAGGAAGGGATGAATAATATTTCGTGCTGCAAAAGGAAGACAAATGCTAGACGTGAAGACGTTATCCCTTCTATGAAAGAGAGTACAGAATTAAATCAGACTGCAATCTTTTTTGGGTGCAACCATAAGAATGTCTCTGAAAACAGGGAAAAGCAAACTGGTGGTTTTCATACAGCTACTGGTAAGCAAATTACATTTACTGACAAATCTTTACTTAAAGCAAGACATCTTTCAGAAGAAGCTCTCTTTTTTGGAAGTATGAACAATACCAGTAATCTTATAAAACCTAGTGTTGAAGATTCAGTTGAGAAGAATTTTAAATTTGGAGAAGGAGCTGAAAAATGTAGAGAAATTGAGCATGCTAAAGATAATTTTGAAGATTCTTTGGATATGCTATCAAATACGGTTAAACAGGGTTTCAAGAGTGGACTGATCTTTAAAGGACTAACCTTGAATATAAATACTTCTGAATCATATTTTAATGGAGGGAAAAAAATCAGTATTTTGAAAGAAGCATATAAAAATCAAGATTGGATGACATCAAAATGTGATTTACATTTACTGGATACTGGCAGCTTAAAGGAATATCCAGCTAATGAAGATAAAACCTCACCTTCAAAACAGTTAAAAGTTAAGCCACCTGCATTCAGTTTCAAAACAGCAAGTGGTAAAACTGTTAAAGTTTCTCCGCAAGCATTAATAAATGCCCAACAATTTCTTCATAAAAACTACAGTAGCTTGGAATCTCACTTGGAAACAAACAAATGTAATATGTTAGGAAGTTCTTTGGATGCTTTTGGCAGTAAAAACTGCATTACTTCTGGTTACTTGAATGTAGAGAAGATGCCGACAGGATATTTGGATGTATCCCAGTTCCCTACAAGCAAAGAATTATGTAGAACTGCCCAAGCATTACCGTGTGCTATGCCCATGTTAGTGGACACTTTCTCCGAAACAAATCGTAAAACTTCAGATGAAAGTTTTGAAATGGGCAAGTGTTTTAATACCAAAGAGAACTGCATATCAGATTTTTCTACTGATAAACATATGTTTTTTAGCACAGCACGTGGCATACCTGTTCAGTTATCTAAAGAATCGCTGAATAAAGCAAGACAACTTTTTTCTGAAATTGAACCTAATTTATCAGGTCATCAGAATTTTGTTTCAGATGACAATTTCAGCTGTAATGAGATGCACTCAGTGAAGAACATGAATGCATCAGAGTCAGATGTTAATGCAGGAACTAATGTCAACTTATTTGGAGAAACCTATAAAAATGAAAATTGGATGACTCCAAAGTGTAGCTTGCATTTCTTGGATGTTAGTACTTTAGAGAAATCCTCAACGAATGGAGAAAAAGACTTCCCTTCAAAACAGTTGAAAGCTAGACCATCTGCATTCAGTTTCAGAACAGCAAGTGGTAAAACTGTTAATGTTTCTCAGGAAGCATTAAAAAATGCCCAACACTTTCTTCATAAAAACCTCAATAATTTAGAATCTCAATCTGAAGCAAATATAGGTAACATCATTGGAAGTTCTGATGTTTCTGGTAGCAGGGACTGTATTGGTTCTAGGTATTTGAGTGTAGAGAAGATTCCAACAGAATATTCAGGCCTGTCCCAGTTTCCTGTTACCAAAAAATTATGTGAAAGCACCCAAACTTTATCATGTGTTGTACCCAAATCAATGGAAACTGTGCCTGAATTAAATTGTAAGGCTTCTGATGACTTTATCGAAATGCATATGTGTTCTGATACCCACATTTCCAACAAAAAGAAATGCAAATCAGACTTTTCTACTGACAACTGTGGGTTTTTTAGCACAGCAAGTGGTAAGCCTGTTCAGTTATCTAAAGAATCACTAAAGAAAGCAAGCCTATTTTTTTCTGAAATTGAATCCGATTTATCAAGTTATCAGAATTTTGACCCAGATTGCAATTCTGATTATAACACAGTGAATTCTAAAAGAAAAAAAATATTTCTGAGAGAAAATAGATTACATATATCCCAAAGGGAAAAAAATCCAAACACAGAAGAGCATTCAGACATTCCATGTGATTTTAATACAGCACATGGAAAACAGGTACAGATTTCTCACAAGGCTTTTCAAAATGTTATGGGACTTTTAAAAGAATTTGACGATATCAGTGCAAGTGATTTTTTTGTTGATGAAAGTTTAAAGCAAACGCATAATTCTTCAATAAAAACTCCCATTATAAAAGTTAAACAGGAACATGAAGCTAATTCGTCACCTAAACCGAAGGAGAAATGCAAAACCAGAGAGAATCTGAATGAAAATGAAATTTCTAAATCCTTGCTAAATATTGAAATACCTATGTCTATCACTTCTACTGAGAAATATAAGCAACCAGCAGAATTCAAAAGAAGGTTTTCATATTCAAAAGAAGTAACTAAACCTTTGAAGGTAACCCGACCATGCCAAAGCAGAGTCAGTACTAAATATGCAACAGAAGGGAATCTGGATTGTTTGTATCCTGCTTATTCCCAAACTCCAGATAATTACTCAGATGTAGAAGCTTCAGAAAGTGCAAAAGCTTTTATAGAAGATGATGATTTCACTGATTCAGAAGTACAAAGAAATATTCAAAAATCTATTTTGACAGCTAATAATTCTCTGTTACATACAAGAAGTGGGAAGAGATATCTGGAAAAAGAAAACACATTTGGTAAGTACTTTTTTGCTTTCTTCAACCTTAAAATTAATTTAAGATACTGAACACTGCACACTGCCAATAACCCAGATTGGTGTTCTACACAATTACTGATTTCAGTGTAGAAAAATCTTATTTCAAAAAATACAAAATCTCAAATTTATATTGCCAAAGGGTTGGCAGTGTAGCTTTCACATGAGTTTTAGTTTTACATGAGATTGATGGAAGAGTAGAGTAATAACAATAATAGTTCTTATAAATATTCTACAGCTTTTATCCTATTAGCTGGACTCACTGAAAAAAGGTGGCAATTGTCCGCTACAAATAACTCTACCTTTTTCTTTAGCCATTCTACATTTTTCTTGAATAATGAGAAATGTTCATGGGAAGAATTGTGAATATGTGGTGTAAAGTTCTCACATTCCTCCATGATTCAGGTTCTGGTGACTATACCTGTCATTTTAAACAATTGTATGGATTTTTTTTTACCTCTTTTGCTTCCTGGTTTTTTGACTTTTTAGTCTAGAATTTCTGATAGCAAATGCCAAGATTGTATGCCAGGCTGGGAAACTGAAAAACATTTTTTTAAAAAAACATAGTGGCAAATCACTGCTGTATGTCTGGGAAAAAACATGGAAGGTTGTATCTCTAGTCATCGGGAGTTAATTAGAACTTGGGTTTATTTGTAAATATATTTACAAATATTCTGAAAAGTAATATTTATCTGTCTAGTATAGAGATACATAATATATCAATCCAAAATATTTTCAGAAGAAAGCCCTGCTACCTACATAAAACATGGTTTAATAAATCAGTTAAATAAATATGCCATATGCATTTTTTAAATGTTCACTGACATATCTTTTTCAGAACAACCTCCTACTAAAAGAAAGCTGCTGCCTGAATTTGAACAATCTGAAAAATCCAGTAGATCATCATTCAGATCTTCAAGAAGTTCTCCATATGGTAATTTTTGTTTTTCAGTCTATGTAAGTCATCTCAAAGATGCATACCTTTCGTCTTCATTGGCATTCCATTTATTTTCTTGCTTGTTGTTTTATAGTGCCTGCATATTTTTCTTGTTTTGGAGATTAACATGTGAGGGACTACAGTGTAAAAAGTGAAAAGATTAATCCAAAGTTGTTGTTACCTATTCACTCCAAGTGATGACTAAAGCCTTAATTTTCCATCGTAGCCTTAAACTCCAAACATGCTCTGAAAACTAACAGTCCATCAGGTAAATGGGCAGACTATTCAGAGGTCCCAGCTCCCTATGGGAGAGGGAACAGTACCAGAAAACTGCAGACTAACTTGAGAGTAATCTTACTATAGCAGGTAACATGTTAATATCCTTCAGATAACATAATAAATGCCCTAAAATTAGAAAAAAACATATTCAATGTGTGACCTCTATGGGTTGAATCAGACCAGGGATTACAGTTGTCATAGTAGTTGTGAAATCCCAAAGAACCTCATAATTTGAGCAATAACAAGTTGAAGTCTCCCAATTATATAA
This sequence comes from Calamaria suluensis, assembly GCA_032468135.1. Classification (NCBI taxonomy): domain Eukaryota; kingdom Metazoa; phylum Chordata; class Lepidosauria; order Squamata; family Calamariidae; genus Calamaria; species Calamaria suluensis. The sequence goes on from JANHFP010003497.1 coordinate 202,018, forward strand.
GTCTGAAAAAACATCATCAGTTTGTCCACAGGCCTGGTTAGGGATACTGCTATGGAGAAGAGAAGTTAGTACAATTGCAGCAGTCACAACTATTTCCCAAAGCCCAACTTCAGAAGCAGGATCTTATTGGAGAACTAAAGGCTGTTAGAGTTTCCTGCATAACTCACCATCCCACCCCTCCAAGACTTGGAGTTGTTGCTTGATCAAATGTTCTGTAATCTGCAGTAATAAATGCAATGTTATCAGAACATTTTATCAGTAATATTTTAAAATAAATTATTTTGAATCACATATTTATTATTTCATTAGGAATTTCAATGTTGGTGGGATTGTGGTCTCTCAGAGAGAAATAATTTGCAATCTGAGGGTCTGCGACTTGAAGAACAGGTGTAATACGTGGCCAAAAGGACTTTGTCTAGTTCTGGCTGGTATAGTTTGTGACCTTTTCTGGCACAGGATATATTGCTATAAACAATTATGATTTTGTCACATCGGCTTGATTACTGTAATTTAATTTGTGTGAGACAGCCTTTGAAATCCATTCAGAAACTTCAATAATTCAAAATTGAGTGATCTTTTTGTGGTGATAATAGTATTTCCATATTATATTATTGCACTACCATAGAGCTTTGGCAGATGAACATTTTTCATGTATAGACAAGAGAGGATGTCTTTTCTTTGGTGATCAAATATATCCTTTGCATTTAAGAACAAGCTATATTTCAGAACTCTGAAAAGCCATCTTCCCATAGCAGTAAATACAATCTTTAATATAGATATGTGAGCAGTAATTCAGATTAATTTTAAAATTGTGCCAGAGAGGACATAATAAAAAACTACAACCATATTCCAAGGTCTGCTTGCTTTTTCAGTCATGTAAAAGTGACAGTTTTTTTCAATTATGTCAGGCATAGAATAATATATCTTAAGGACCTCAAGGATCTTGCTATTGCTTGTAGAATAATAGCCCATAATTGTTTTCCATCTATCCTCACCTATCTAAAAGCTTCTCTCAGTAAATGAAAGCTCGTGGAAAGCAATTCTACATCCAAATGCCATTTATTCTACATCCAGTTATTTGCAGCAGGCATAGTGGTGATTAAGTTATACAATACAACAAATGTTATTCAAATTAATGCAAATTTAACTAATCTCCCAAAAATGTTCATAAGATAATTTTTAAAAACTCAACTAAAATTGATATTTTTATCATAAACATAGAAATCCATATTCTTTTAAAGGTCATTTCATTCATAGAACGTATTTTTATTTAGGTATAATAAATGACAGGAAAAAAATATCCAACAAGATTTCTTTAAAACCAGTCATCAGTGGCTCATTTAGGTAAGAGTAGACTCTCATTTCATTTTAGTTTTAATTTTTCCTTAACGTAAGTTATTTATACTTTGTCCAAAACTTTGCCCAAAGGTCTAAAGCAGTAGTTGTGAGTTTTGGAAAAATCTTAGCTGACTAGATTGAATTAGTCCTAGATCATAGCAAAATCAGTGTAGAAGAAGTGATGTTTGATATACTGAATTTCATTCCAATTATATAATATGTAATTTGTAAGCCATCAAAAAGATATAATAAAGTCACAAAAATATAACTAAGGTAGCAAATATCTTTGGTTTTCATTTAATAATAATCTCAACTAAGGAAATTGGGCAATGCACAGCAGTAGGTGTTATTTTTAAAAATACATTGGATAATTTTTGTAACATTATTCTGGAAACTACCAAATTATTCAATATTAATATTAGATTACCAGTGAATTAAGGATGTGTGCAATACATGGCAGCTTAACTGTGACTTTCCTAGAGGAACATAAAAAGAATTCTTGCTAGTCTTCCATTCAGATTCTTATTAAAATGTTTTTATTTCTTTAGTTCTGCAAATGAACGACAAATACTAAATCCAAATTTTAGTATTCCACAGCAAGTTATGAAAGGATCTAAATCTGGTGGTTTTTCAAAGCGGTCTTCAATTAGGTCATTTGCTCAGTTTGGAATTATCTTAAGTGAGGAAAACAAAACACACAATCATTATTCAGGGAAAAAACCTACCAAGATCTTTGTGCCTCCTTTTAAAATAAAATCAAGAACTTCAGAAGGTGAAATAAGTAATGTCAAAGACCATCCCTCATTCAGTTGCAAAAGTATCAACAGAATGGAAGAATCTAACACAAAAGAAATTAACAAAACCTTCATTGAATCAGAAAAAGATATTTGTGCACGAATATCAGCTTTGGATTCAGGATGTAGTAAAATAGTTCAAGGTACATTGGATACCTCATTCTTGTTTTTATTTTGGCATGTATGTAATGTTTATTATGATCATAACAATTTCTATAAAAATTAAATATACAATTGAACATATTCTATGTTGTAGACCTTTGAAAATTAGATATGACATCTGTTTTATCCCCACTTAATACCTTTAACATCAAGTACCCTGTTTCTCCCCCCCCCCAAATAAGACATCTCCTGATAATAAGCACAATTTGGGTTTTGAGTGCATGGAAATAAGGCTAAGCGCTTATTTCAGGGTTCAAAAAAATATAAGACAGTCTTATTTTTGAGGAAGCACAGTACTTTATTTTTTTTAAAGATCAGTGTTTAATCTGAACAATTTCATTTTTCCTACTTATTAATTATTGCCAGGTCCAGATATATTGTCTAAATATCTTATTATAACAAAAAGTACCATTTAAGAAGCAAATATAGAAAGAATGCTGACTATATTCTAATTGGATATCTTCCATATACAAAATAACAATCAGACTTCTAAGTTATAGAAACACCCGAAAGTTATAGATAGCAAATTCACAAATGTTATGATTTGTTATGACTTGTTAATCTTACAATTTCTTTTCTTATAATTTTTCTTATAATTTTTATATAATGCCATCTAGACTAGGGAATCTCAGTTATATACAATTGTATGTAGTCTTGGAAAATGTATAATACTAGTCAAGGAATCTCTCCTATTAAGGATATTTTATCATGGATTTTAAAAAAAACAAAAGTAACCTAGATATGTAAAAATTACAGAAATAGCTTATTCACTAACAACACTGGTTTTGTTGGTGCACTAATGCTGAAATAAGGGCAATATGTCTTATAAATTGTTCATAGACAGTCCCTATGTGATCTGTACAAATTGGATTTCAATGTTGCTATCTTAGGCAAGTTTGAACTTTCTGATTTAAATTTAAAATAGCTATGATTTAAAATAGCTATGATTTAAACTTTCTGATTTAATTTAAAATAGCTATGATTTAATTTAATTTGGCAGACATAGAAAAAATGACAACATATCTTCAGTATGCCAGAAATCTACAACAAATGAGAATTACAAAGAAACAAGATCAAATAATTCATCCACAACCAGGCAGCCTGTACCTTGTAAAAAAATCTTCCGGTCTTTGCAGAATTCCCTTAAAAGCTGCAGTCAAAGAGAAATTGCCTGACTTTTATTCTAGTGAACAGGTAAGCACAGTATCTTTTGTTAAAAAATATTATTATAATTATTATTTATCATGTATAACTAGGACCATGTTCTATCCATGAAAACAAATGGATGCTTTAGTTCTATTTACCCATCAACATAATGCCTAAACTTGAGGTTGGATTTTTAGTCATTTTCTATTCTTTCATAAAATGAGAATAACTACTCTTAGATTTCTGAGATGCATCTAAGTCTTCTAAAAGAATCCTACCTAAAAGTCAAAGCTACTTAATTCCAGGGATCTGATTGTTTTGAATTTTTGCTTTCTGATTATTTTTGCACTTTACCTTTTTATTAATTACTTTAATGTAGCCAAAGAAGTTATAAAGCTTTGTCTCTAGAGAATAATATTATGATACTACAGATACTAAATAGTTGGAACGTTCAGTTGTAATTTCTTGTATTGAGAAACATGCTGAGAAGGGTCATTCATAATTTGTTAGTAAATATATATTGAGTATATATGTGCTTAATAATACTAAACTATTCTGTCTGCCTTTTATCATTGCAGTTATATGCTTTTGGTGTTTCCAAGCAATGCATAAAAATTAATAGCACAAATGCAGAAGATTTTCAATTTCTCATCCAGGATTTTTTCAGTAGAAAATATTTTCTAGAAGACAATGGAATACAGTTGGCTGATGGAGGATATATTATTCCTAATGATGAAGGAAAGGCTGGAAAAGAAGAATTCTTTTGGTATGATGTTCAAGAAATATATCTATGAGTATGTAATATGTTATTAAACGTTAGAATTACTAATGTTTTAATGCCAGAAAGATTTATATTTCTCAGTACCAGGGTAATGGAGAAACTATTTGTTAAAAATTAAAAAGTTGGTTTTTATTGTTCTCTCTGGAAAACTATAAGATAAACACTTTATATTTTAATAATAAATCCAGAATCAAAAGCCATTTAATATTTCTATAGAAAGTCCTGGTTGAAAGCAAAAATATTTTTCAGTCATATGAAAGAGATAACTCCAGGAACCTCGTATAAAGAGAATATTTCAAAATATATTCACACCTGCATGAAAAGCCTGTGTAGAAATGACTCTAACATTTTTAGATGGCATTCTGTGGTTTTCATGACACACATGACACTTCTAATTATCTCAGGAATTGACCAGGTCAGCTTTCATGTCTAAGGGAAGACTAGAACTCATTATTTCATTTTGGAGGGGGGGAGGGGAGAGAGATGGGAAACAAATATTCTTAATAT
>JANHFP010003497.1:214580-225412 GCA_032468135.1 Calamaria suluensis
CTCACCCCATTACACGGCACTAGGGATTCGAACCGCTGAACTGCCGACCTTCCAATCAACAAGCTCAGTTGTCTAACCTGCTGAGCCACCGTGTCCCGGAAAACCCGGTAGAACATGTAACTAAAACTAAAAAGTTAAGATAGAAATTTGAAAATATTGAAATACTAGAAATAGATTTAGGTAAGTTGTTGTAATAAAGAAATTACAAGTTAAAGAATAGTTTATGTTAAATTAGGTAATTTATTTTTGTTTGATTATGTATAACCCTGAACCACACGTTGCTGTACAAAAATAGTTTATATTACCTTTTATCTTTTAATATGTAAAATAACAATAAAAAATATATTTTAAAAATGTTAATGTGATCATTAACATGTGACTTGCACCAACATAAGCCAAGGATTTCCATCTACAAGTCCTAATATTTTAATGGTATATTAGGAAAGTGCTGATTTTTAATACTTTCCCTTCTTCTTTAATTGTACCAAGCTCCATCTAACAAATGTGTGATATTCCATGGACCTCTATTAAATTGGGTTTCGTAATAGCTGAAAATTTAAGCCACACTAATGTTGTGCATAAAAAAAGAGTGGGGTTACTTTTCAGATTTATGGTGTTTGCTATTGTATTGCCTTTCACAGTTGTTTTTGTTTAAATTGTATTGGCTTTTCTTTAGTGGGAATTGTGGTATTGAGGTTTCAATTTTGTAGAAATTAAAAAATATTAATTTGATGGATTTGGGAGTAACAGGCAGAAACAATTTGCTTCCTCAGTCCATTCCTAAACAAACAAGGTGATCCTTAATGAACAGCTGAGTTAAAGAGCAGGTCAGTAGAATTACTAGGTAGTGATGACAGAATGCAATATAGGGGAAAGGGAAGAGTTGGCATCACAGGATGTTGATTATTCTTTTTTCCCTTGCATTCCTGCTGCAAATACCGGGAGTAGAGGAATTTTATTTCGAACTTCAGCATTACCAACATGTAAATTTTAATATTAAATCCAACAAGTTGTATGTTTCATTTTTACATAGGTCTTTCTACATTGGTAAATTTGTCAGATGAACATCATAATGTGATAGCAATCCAGATTTGTACAGATCCCAAGCAGTTTGCTATTGAAGATATAATCATTCCATCTGCATTGATCTCTGCAACCAATCTTCAGTGGCGACCTGAATTCAAATCAGATATTCCCACCCTATTTGCTGGAGAGCTTTCTGCATTTTCTTCAAACCCAAAGGAAAGCCATCTCCAAGAAATATTCAAAGAATTTAAAAATACCATTGAGGTAAAGTTACTTATTTTTAAAGAGCAGTTAAGTACATTCACAGCACACATTACTTTTTTGTGATTCAGATTAAAGCACAGCATTCCACAATTGATCCTGCATACACCATTTTTTTTCTGCAACTTTCCACATTCCCAAAACACATTCCCTTTGTGAAAATGAATCTAAATGCTGCAGTTCTACAGATAACTTTCATTTAACAACCACTTGTTCAGCAACTATTTAAACTTACAACAGTGCAGAACAATAGTAGTTATGACTGACCCTTGAATCTGTTGCTTGTCACATCTAGGTGCTTGATGACCACAATATCAGTGCTGCAGTGTCCCAGTCACCCAATCACCAATTACAACCTTCTTGCCAAGTATCTCACAAGTAAAAACTAACGGGAAGCCAACAGGAGTTCACAAATGGTGACCATGTGAGGTCCTCACTTAAAAGACCATGCTGATTTGATTAATAGCATCTAGTGCTGGAAATTGTGTGACTAAGTAATGAGGTCATATGCTGTGGTGCTTTAAAACCATGGCACTTAGGAATAAACTCCAGTCCCAATTGCCATTATTGAGGAGTACCCATATATATATTACAAAAATCATGTGTTCTTTGGTAACTCCTGACATTTAAAAATAAGGTATTAGTTGCATACTTAAAATAATCTCATAAAACATGTATTGATACTACACCTGAAATACAGTATGTGTTATTTCAGTTTTTGTTTTGTTTTTAAGTTGCTGTTCATTCCCCAGAGTTGTATGTGAAGTGGAGGGTCATATAGAATTAATAATATGTTATCCATATTTTACCAGAATGCAGTTATAATACAAAAATATTGTTTTTGTCTTGTAGAACAATGGCTGCTTCAGCAAAGAAGCACAATACAAAGTCATGCATTTTCTAAAATCAGATCCCTTGCAATTAATTAATTTTTCCAAAGAGTGTGGCTTGGACCCTCCCTGGAAATCTGATGAAGGAAATAAACAAGCAGTAAGTTTATCAAAAATTTATCAAAAGAACAATTTTATAAATGCTGTTCAAAAGTAGATTATGTTCATTGGACATAATCAAGAATTTCAACTAAAATATTTAGGGTATTTCATAATCTTATATAGTCACTGCTGAGAATTCTAGGAGTTTAGACACACATCTCCAGGCCATGTAGGCCAGGATTGCTGTCTTATACTGATCATTTAAATATCTGGTAGAGACATTTCCTAAGATTGCTTTGAAGGAAGTTATTTTAAAACCATACATATCTAAAGAGAAAGACATTATTTAATTCAAATGTTTTTAGTGAGTAAAAAGAACTTAAATAACTCCTATTTTTGTTGTCTTTTAAAGATTACAATTCCCAACAGTGAACGAAGATATCAAAGTCCTTTAACTATTGGAAAGTCAGACATAAAACCATCATTTTCCTTTGGATCTGCAAAAGTGACACCAGCTTTTCAAGAAACTCCAAAAAACTATAAGAAACAAAAGGCAATGGATCTGCTCAGTCGAGTCCCTTCTCCTCCACCTATGAAGCCAATCTGCACATTTATTTCACCATCTTTAAAAAAAGCATTTCAGCCCCCTCGAAGCGCTTGTGCCCAGAGCAAAACATCAATTAAAAAAACAGAATGTAAGAATAGCAAACATCCACTGCTAAAGTTAAATGGGACTAATTTTGCTCCTGAAAGCAATTTTGTTGCTGATGAGGAACTTGCAATGATAAATACTCAAGCTCTCTTAAGTAGTTTTTCAGAAGAGCAAGGAATTGTATCTATGGGTGACACTGCACATGTGATATCCACTACATAATGATGCAGTTTTTTACAGGCTGATCACTCTGTCCAGCCTACTAATAATAAAAAACTTGCATCAGGGAAATACAAAAAAAAATTCCTATAAAGGAAAACAGAACTAACAGTTCATTATTGCGTAGGGAATGTTACAGAGGCAAAGAAAATGATGTTGCTGTTAATATAGTTTATATTTAATGTGAAATACCTTTTAAAACTCTGAACATTGTAAATGTTTGTTTAGATTTTTTATTATACATTTTAGTTCAAAACAAGCATTTTAAGACACTTCAGTAAGAATAACTTGCAAATAACTTATTCCTGATAAGCCACAGGTACATTTCTGGGTCAGAAGTTATTAGTTTCAAATTTTTATCACAAATATTCAATACATCATATAAGCAAAGTTACCTTTTGAACAAATGGCTTAACAGAAGAATACATAAAAAGGTTGCACAAAAGGATTTTTCTTGTTTTTCTTTTCCTAAAGATGCTGGATAAACGGCTATTCTAAACAATGTTATATGTAACAGAATTGTCAAAGGGACTAGTCGCCAAAATTATATGAACAGAATTACCAAATTTGAATATTAATATAGCATCCTCTTCCCTAAAAAAGGAAGGAAAAAGAAAATGATACCTCGTCCTTCAATATTTACAAATGAGAATATCACCTGATCTGTCTTATTACACTAAGGAAATAAATATAAATTCTTTGTTGCCAGTTCTGCAAAAAGATACTATATATCTCTAAATTATAATGACAAATATGTCCCTGAACACTACCTTTACACACCAGTAGCAGTTTTCAAGTATGAATAAAATGATCATTATTTGTGTATATTTATTTGTATAAAATAGTCAAAATTTTATAATAAATCTATATAATATCCATCATAAAAGAGTTCTTAATTGTTTGATATGCTGCACAAATTTCATTGGGCTTGGGGGTGCCTAAAATTGGATCCTGTTTCTAGATTAGTCTCCCTAAAATAGAATAAACATTAAAAAAATAGAATGTTCTGGCTAATTTTTAAAGAATAAATAGAAACCATATCAAGAGAAAAAGAATCCAGTTTTTGCTACAAAGTGAAAAGTTTTAAGGTTTTTTCTTCTGAAAAGTTTATTCTTTCAATATTAGTAATTTCAATATTTTTGTTTCAGTCAGTATCTAGTTTTTAACATTTATGCTGGTTTCTGACTCATCTAAGTATTTATTAATAGGAAAGTTGAGGTGCATCTTGCTTGTTTCCCAAAAACCAAATTCTATCATTACCATTTTTGTAGAGTAAAAATAAAAAATGTGCTTTTGCTCTGTACTATTTTATGTTAGCAAATTACTACCAGATATATAAAATTCATCAGAACCAGGAATTCAAAAATAGGGTCTAGTGAAGTACCTCATCTCTTTGAACAATACACTGAATAAGCTTTTCAATTTTTTACACTGAATAGTTTTTTAGTTTTTTTTTATCAGAAAAGTATACTATAGATACACATTTAAAAAACATAGAATCTAGAAGAATTCACAGAAACTATAGGACTTTAAAAAACAAGATCTTATGTTATATATACATAACAACCATTACCATTTATCTGTACTTGTTCTGAGGATTTCACAAATCTATACTGGTGTTGGGAGCAGCTTCATGTTTACTTATCCTGTAGCTCAAAAGCTTTGCCCATCCCCATTCATAAAATGCTTGATTCTGATTCTCTTGAAGACTCAGGCTTCTGATACACTGTACCTAGTCAGACTTGGACATCGGTAAAAGCACAAATAGAAAAGGTTTCTGCCATTGGATTGGAGTCTTATTTTGGGTCTTAGCGAGAAATCAAACACATTTATGACTGCTGCTACCACAGAATTGCTCTTCTTAATATATGAGGATTTTGGAAATGATATATCATTTTAATGATATGATCTACATTTTAATGCCAACATGGTATTTGGCTGACATGTAGACCTAAATAGGTGCCACCCTGCAATTTTTCTGTGTGAATATAAAGCCTAGTATGAAAATGGTTGCAGAAAAGAATAAACTAAAAATGTGAAAATGCAACAAGATTATGCTTTGTTTAAATTATTTCTTCTATAATTTTCTTTAAAATCTGCAAGAATTATGGAACATCAAGTTTAAATGGGTTAAGACCTACTTTAGTGCAATAGAAAAATAGAAAATTGCTAAGAATCTAAAACAACATACAATTTGATAAAATCTATAAAATCCCACTAAAATCTCCCATTAGGTTTCCCATTAAAATCCTTTAATTTCATGACCTATTCATTCTCTTGTTGGAAAAATAGCGTCCAGAATTGCAGTATCTGGCTGGTTCTTCAGAATGAAGCACTGTATGGAAAGTAACATCGTGCTCATATTCATCTTTCATCCATCGTATTTTCTCAAATGAAACACCATGATGATTACGTCTATAAAATAAATGTAAAAGTATGTCAAGGAAAGCATGATAATATTAATTTCCCCTGGTCCATTCATTATTTTCCTCATGGTTTTGGAGGAAAAAAATCTAGAACCTGATCCATACAGATAGAGGGCAAATTTCCTGTATGTACAGTTGGGAATTAGTCATTTAAATGCATATATGGGTATGATTGAGATATTATATATTAAGAGACCAATAGATTCACTCTCAATATTGAACTCAAATACATCCAACACCTACGTGATCAAACTGACCACTGAGAAGGGTCCTTTTCAACAAAATAATCCCGAGAATCATAGAAGAAAGAAAAAGGGTACAAGTTAGACTCAATTATATTTTTAGTAACAATGGGATACTGACTACAGGGAAGGAAAGGACCAGTTGTTACAGCAAGCTCCTAGGCCCATGATGGCGAACCTATGGCACATATGCCACAGGTGGGACACAGTGCCCTCTCTGGGCACATGAACCATCGCCCCCAGTTCAGCTCCACCGTGCATGTTTTCTCAATTGAAGCTTTTCTCCTAACTTTTTCACTTTTAGGAGATTAACATTAACAAGATCATGCTTCTTCAGAAATAATACCAAATAATCAATTTAAAAATAATATTAGGCCAGATTTCCTATTTTTCAAATCTCATGTTTTTAATTATTGCTGCAAGTTTATCTTTAAATACAAATGTTTGCTATTTGCAAATTGCTGTATTTGCAAGATATATTCAGATACTGAAAATTATGTTTAAAATGAGATATAGACTCCATTTCTGACTCATGAGATATAGTACTGACATGGCAATCTGTCTTCATTGTAGTTTCAAGGTCACAATTTTTACAATATATCCAAGAAACTACTATATTACATAATCAGGATGAATATTTAGATATCTCCAACTAGACTTGTAGAAGCCAGCTTTCCTACATGCTGGTTCTCAGGACAAGCTTCTTGCCTAAATCAGGATTCAAATCAATCAATGATTACAATAATGGTCTCCCTCGTTTTCTAAATTTGATTGTAAAGTATACCTAGCTAATTCCCGAACATGGAACTTCCAGCGTGTGTCTGGCTCCCGAAATATAACTTCATATCTATTTTCAAGTGCCTGATTAAAGAAAAACAAACAAATTGTTAGCATGCTACAATTTTAGAAAATGCTATCATGTTTTAATCTATTATGCAGTGTTTTCAGGGGTGAAATGTTCCCGGTTCGATGATCCAGTAGCGATGGCAGGGGGTGGTTTGGAGAACCGGTAGCAAAAATCCCTGGCCCCACCCCCTCTGCACGATCGTCCGAGGGTTTTAAAATGCAGCTCAACTGGGATCATGGGAAGTGTTTTATCCATTTAAAGTAGTATTTGTTGGAATAGGTAGGAAAAAAAGGCTAATGGGGGAAAAGCTTCCTGTGATCGCCAGCAGCTCAGCTGGGATGGTGGGAGCTTTCTCACATTTTAAAAGCCCTTTTTACTACCTATTCCAGCAAATACTTAGGCAGAAAAAAGGCTTTAAAAAAGTAAAAATAAAAATTGGGCCACCCAGTCACATGACCCACCCACCACCAAGCCACAGAACCAGTAGCAACAAATTTTACATTTCACCAATGAGTGTTTTCCAGATATTTCCCTAACATAAGGGAGAAAAAAATACCAAAGCTTTGAGTTGCACAACCTGATTACTGAATAAACCCAATCCACTGGTTAACAAACTGCACAGCACACACCAATCCATCAAAAAATAAAAGTTAAAAACAGCATGTTATGCAAATGTAGCTCATACTACTGCACCAGACTTGGTTAAGTAGGTTGTACTTTCTTCTCAAGCATATTAATCTTTGCTATCCACATTTTATGAGTGCCTAAAAAGGGTTTTTTTAATCTGACATGAATCCACAGCATACAGAAAGGCCCCCTAATTCCTTTTCTTGGAGTGACTTTACAAGTTCCCCCGGCACTTCCTGAAAGGACTAGCCACAAAACAATCATTTAGAGAGGACTGTACTGAGTTCTAAATGAAATGGGCATTCTCACAAAAGTTGTTAGTTGTAAGGGGCATTGCCTCATGCATTATAGCTGTTCCATGCATAGAAACTAGATCTTGGCAGTTTATACATCAGGATTTATTTCCAGGCTGGTAAAGTCAGCAGATTTACTAATCTAGTCATATACCTACTGCTATTGGATTTGACTGGATGGTTTGACATTAGGCGTGCCGGATCAAATCTGCTGTTACCTAAGCACATCGTTCAGGATTGCAGACCGATGGCGAACTCTGTTGCAGGACAAGGCACACTACAGCCGAATTAACTTCCAATGTTGCAAATTTAGGCTGCAAATACAGAGATCACTATGAATGCCAGAGGGGGAATTCTGGTGTATGTATGAATGCACTTCAATGGATATGGATATTCTGTGTGTTCCTTTTGAGTGAGATTGGATTGAATTAAGTTGAGCTTCAGGATACAATTATGTCCAGATTTTATTACGTTTTTGTTGTTTATTTTCCCATGTCGATGTTACTGTTCATGCAAGAGTTAAGCAGCAGCATTTTTTGCAGCAACGTAACAGAGACAAAGGGACATGGTGGCTCAGTGGGTAAGACAGCTGAGCTTGTCGGTCAGAAGGTCGGCAGTTCAGTGGTTCAAATCCCTAGTGCCGTGTAATGGGGTAAGCTCCCCTTATTTGTCCCAGCTTCTGCCAACCTAGCAGTTTCAAAAGCACGTAAAAATGCAAGTAGAAAAAATAGGGACCACCTTTGGTGGGAAAGTAACAACGTTTCATGCGTCTTTGGCATTTAGTCATGCCGGCCACATGACCACAGAGACGTCTTCGGACAGCGCTGGCTCTTTGCCTTTGAAACGGAGATGAGCACCACCCCCTAGAGTCGGAAACAACTAGCTCATATGTGCGAGGGAAACCTTTACCAGTTCAGGCAGAGGTCCAGCAAAAAGCAACCATACAAAGTCATGAATGGATGACTGACTTTAAAAAAAATCATTTTTGCTTTAACTTGCCTTAACAGTGGAGTGGTAATCTGTAAAAAATAACTACAAGGAATAATTCTTTCCGTGACCTGAGACTTATTTTTAATGTTTTGAAAATGAAATAATCTGCCAAATTCTTTTATAAACTGGGTTTTTCTTTCTGAGTCGCATGCCATCTAACCTTATATTCCTGGGATGAAAAACAAGAGAAGTTCCCACTGTTTTCAACGACTGGAATACTTGAAATGTTTTATTAAAGTACAACAAATTATATCCTGCCAAACAAAGCAGGATTGTTTTGTTGCAAACTTAAGCAAAATATGTTTTGTAATACACACACATTTTCTATTATTTATTGTATTTCTCAAATTTATTCAAGCATGACTATACTATTAATACTTTTCCTAATGCTTGTCAGTAAACTTCAGTATGATTTTTCATGATTTTTCTAACTACTCACCATTAATTATATAAGACTTTTCATCATCAATAAGACAGCAAACAAAAAAAAATTCCAACATTGCTATTGAGTTAACTCAAGGACTTTAAAATATTGCTTCTCAAGAAAAGAAGCAAAGCTGGTTAGACATGCAGTAATCTTTAAATTGGTCTCAAAACAGACGATTGTGAGCTAGGAATATTTAAACAGTTACCTGTTCATACTGTTGGTGCTGTCAAAACTATATTAAAAAAAAAACGAGTGGAAATTTGAATTAGCAGATTTTCTGAGAATCACATTCATAAGTGATTTTTATTACTAAGAGGGGCAGAGATTCTATTTAATTGGTGTGCCCAGGCAGCAGTCTGCTAATTTTTAACAGTCACCAATATCACTAAACGGACAACAAGAAGTACTTCTTTACACAGAATAATTAGAATTCATCACCACAAAACACAGTGATGGCTATTAATTTGAATGGCTTTGAAAAGGAAATTGCTAAATGCATTGAAGGCAGGTACCAATACAAAGGAACATTGTCAGGCATCTGGTTGGCCATTGAGTGAAAGGCAAGACTAGGAGGAGCTTAGATTTTGCATATGTCCTTAAGCACCTCAACTGGTATTTCACTCAAATTGTTTGAATGCTAAATTAGCACTAACGGTAATGCAACAGAAGGGAAGCATAATATTTCTTACAAGCTGCTTTAAACTGAGAAAGATGGTCTGTAGCACTATCAAAAGGACATACTTTTGCCTCAATAAAGTCCTTCTATCTTCCTTAAAAGAGTTAGTGTCAGAAAGATCTGTATTTTAAAAGAACATCTACCTATCAGAATGTATCTGAAGAGCTAATGAATTGGCTCAATATAAGATAATTTAATCTTTTAATTTAAAAAGTGATTGCATTGATAGCAAGGTTTATACTGGCCTAGAAACAAATATTTCACAAAAGCTGGAACTATGCTTTCAGTGTCTCCATAAAGCAACATTCCTTTCAACAGTATATGATTCCTGAGAACGTTCTCAATTTTAAGAAAAAAAGCTAAATGTAGCCTAGAAAAAGAGGCTGGATTTATATTGGATAACGTAAAGATATATTGCCTTCCAGATGCCCATAAATCCCATCCAATGTATTATGGTTGCAATATTGCCAAGTTGGAGCAGTTAAAGGAATTGGACAAGGAGTTGTATAAGAATTCAAGGAGAAAAATGGTATTTGAAAACATTACGGACATTACAGATTATTGCAAATGTCCTCCCTAATTTGATAATGATATGGTTACAGGTTCCTTTTGAGCCCGCGCTTATTAAGATTTACAAAGAAGTCACAATATTACATACCATTATCGCGTATGGCTTCATTTCCCAAGCATGGACATTGGTATTATCAATTATAACTGGGGATTTCCCTTTCTTCATAGCTTTACGTGCTGTAATATAATACGGTACAGGTTTTTAGTAGGTGAAATTAGTTATTATTTATCTAGATAATTATATTAAATCCTACAGATAAGAAAAGAACTTGAGATTTCCAGGGCCTGTAGCACAGTTGCAAATCACTAAGCTAGGAGAATCTGTTTGGGGGATTGACTGCAACAGAAATAGTGGTTATTTACATTACAAATAAGCATGATATATAAAGGACTTTCAAGAAGCAGGGTTTTATTCCTTTCATATTTCTTGGCATTATATGTTCAGCTTATTTCCCTTATATAATACTGCAAAATTAAAACATAAAAGGAAGAACACACTAAAATTGGATATAATATTACTGTGGTACAGAAAAGCTAAATTGAGCTTTCTTAATAGAAGAAAAGTCAACTACTGTCATAATGAATAATTGTAAATAAATCTCACTAGTTACTCTACAGCAGAGGTTCCCAAACTTGTCAGCTTG
>JANHFP010003497.1:230072-243757 GCA_032468135.1 Calamaria suluensis
AAACTACTGTACAACTAAATACCCATCAAGTTGCAGTTCTATTTGTGTACATAGGTCTCATGTTTTATTGTAGGAGTTGGAATTTACCACTTGTAAATTAAATGAATGGGAATATAGTTTAGAAATAATAGAAATAAATAATTCAGCTCTGTGCTACGTTCGGCATGGTGTCCAGTTCTGTATACCACATTTTAAGGAGTATTCAAAGAAAAAAAGCAATAGAAAGAAAAGCAATAAGGATAATATTGGGATTAGAAACTAAGATTTATGAGGACATGTTTGGCTAGCATTTTAAAATGCTTATTGAAGGGCATAGGATAGCATTCTTCTAGCTAGAACCAAAGTGGTGTCACATAGAAGACAATTATAACTTGTTTTCTTGTTCCAGTATGCAGGTCATAAAATAATGATCTTACTATAATGGCAAGCGGATTCTAGTTAAATGTTAACAAAAATTTCTAATGGTATAAACTATAAAGAGTTAAACACAGTAATTCATCTGGAGGAGTTCCTCTCACTGGATATGTTCAGGAAAGAAGCTAGATAGACATTAGGCCACATATGACGTTCATATGGAGGATGGACTTGAGGGCCTGCATGACCTTTCCAAATCTATGATATTATATTCCTTAATTTGGGGGGTGGTCATATGTACATGACTTAAACAGCTGAAGCCACATTATTTCACTTTGTCCTTTTAACAATGACAATCACTCTTCACAATTTTATTTGAAATTGAAATTCAAAAGCAGCAGGTGATAGGGATTCAAAAAGTTTGATGCTTTGTATTTTTGCTGATTCTTGAGGTTTATTCTAGATGGTTGTTAATTTGAGTCCACACAATGGAAAGCCAAAAAAAGCAAGCACATTCTGTAATATAATAACAAAAAATCTAGTGAAATATCAAGCCTAAGTATTAAAGTCTTACAACTATTTCACCCACTCAAACTACAATTCATATATTAACAATTGCAATTAAATGAAATTGACATCTCATTTTATTGGGGCTTATGTGTATTTTATTTCAGTTGCAAATAATTTTTAACTCACTAATTTATGCATTTCTCTACATTATAATAGTACTTTTGTTAGAGGGTACTTTCCCTCTAGATAATTACCTTTGTTGCATCTGCTTTGCATGAAATAGCTTATAGTTGTTGAGTATTTATAGTTGTTATACAGATGTTATGCTCTGATCATAAATTAAAACATGTAATGTTATTAAGACATTTTTAAAGTTATGCAAGAACTTACAATTTAATTAGTTTAATTGTTTAGTTCCAAACAGGATAACAGACACACACACACACAAAGGATCTGAGGGTCTTAACAATGGAGGATAGTGGTTAGGATTGCAACCAGATACAGATAGTCCTCAACTCAATGGAGTCCAGAATTACAGTAGCAAATTGTGCCAATTGCTATGACTGACCTCATTTTGACATTTTTGGGGTCATAATCAGAGGGAGTGACTCTTAGAACTTGAATCTGGATTGTTAGTACAGTTTGATGTGGGGAGGGTTTCATAAATTTGAATGATCATGAACAATTGTTAAGTGAGGACTACATGTATAAGTAAAGAAAGATAAAGGAATTTGAAGGTAAGGAAAGACATATTTGTGAGATCTTGAAGGACACTAATAATTATTGCAGTTGTCTAAGGAGAATATATTGGGATCAAAAAACTAGAAAATAACCAATTATCTCAGCAAAACTTTGGATAAATATGAAGAGTTAAATCAAGAAGAAGAAGAAAGAAATTTGAAGGAGATAGCAGAAAGTTCTTTTTGTTCAGGAGACAGTTAATATTTGTTATGCGGTAAAGGTATAGAAAACTAGAAGCAAACATGTTCACTCTATGGGGGTCTGGTCTATGAATTTCATATCCAGAATGGGTCAAAGCTTTGAGCTAACAGAATCAAAACATTGGGAAAAATTACCTTTCTGCAAAAAAAAAAAGGTTGATTGTTTTAAAATAAAATTTCAGAGAGGGTAGCATTATTGCTTGGACTATGTAGGTTGAAACAATTTTTCAGAGCAATGATGATTCTCCAAAAGGCATTTCTGGTTTTATCTCTGAAGATTTTCTTTCTTGACCATCCTTATTTAAACCCTGGAGAGTAGCTGCAGCAACTACAGATAAAGGAACAGTATTAAAAAGTATAAAGATTTTACATGCCTTTGTTTCTGTGCTGGTCAGGATCTCTCACCAGAAGGAATAGGACAGGGTTCCCAGTCCCCAGCCTCAATGTATGACCACTTGCTTACCTGGTTCTACACATTGATGCAGTGTTACTACTTTAACCTTACTACAATGTTGTATTATGACAAATATTTTGTTGGTTATAAATCAGGTAAAAAGTCAAAAAATTGTACTCACCGAGCAAGGAATTCTCTTTCAGTAGGTTATTTTCCTGTTTCTTCTGCAATAAAATATAAAGGAAAATGCTATATGTATATTATATTTCTTCTGTCTACAGGGGAAAAATATTGAGCAAAGTAGGACCTGACAAAAGGAACAAACAATGCTTGTTTCAACATCACATCTGTTTTGTTGTGAGCTGTAGTGGCGCAGTGGTTAGAATGCAGTATTGCATGCTAACTTTGCTCACATTGCCAGGAGTTTGATTCCTTTGATCCTGACTGGCTCAAGGTTGAGTCAGCCTTCCATCTTTCCAATGTGGGTAAAATGAGGACCCAGATTGTTGGGGGCAATATGCTCACTCTGTAACCACTTAGAGAGGGCTGTAAAACACTATGAAGTGGTATATAAGTGTAATGGCTATTGCTAATGTCTAATAATTGCTGTGTATGATTGGATAAATTAGTAGGTATAATTTAACATCAATTATTTTGTATAATATATAGGGGAGTAATGGCCATACCTCCACAGATGTCTTCCACTGTAAATAGATCTCCTTTGATATTTCCCAGTCAAGAGGAACTACATAATCATCTGGCAATAAAATATCTACAAAACAAGATCACATAAAGTGTTTTTAATCTACTCATAGGTTTGAAAGTTTACATTAAATAGGTATGATAGTAATTTGATTACACATTGTTAAAATGGGGATTGTTGGCAGAGAGAATGGCCAACAGCTAGACTAGACCTCAGCTGTGATTTTGAATGTTGCTGCTTCCTGGATCAAGAAAGTTGATTAGGCAACTGCATGATGGCATGTCAGTGGTAGTAACACCAGTGGGTGCTTTCACTGTCATCAATTATTCACACTCTTTTCAGCCAAGGAGCAGTTGATCCAGTTGTAATAAATTGAATTTTAAAGTAGAAGCCAAAGATTCATTCAATACAATTGGTTAGTTTTTAGTTGAAGTTTATATGTTGAAGCAACATGACATGAGGTGAGTCATAGTATTTACATGTTCTTACAAATATTAATAACCTAGAGGTGATATTGTGTAGTATCCTTTGTAAAGCTACATGGGAAAAAATCTTGAGAGTCTCATTTAAAAGTTCTAGTATTACTAACTGGCAAAATAAATACTGTCAGTGTGGTGACAATTTGAATAGTACGATCAGGTGACCAGAATAAGAAATATAAACAAGACTGAAAATTATTTGTTGCAGTGATGTTGTTATTGTTCCTATATGAAAAACACTCTCAGAATAGTTTGTACAGTGCTACCATATCTATAAAACAATCTCAAAGAGAAAAGGCATTGAGAGCTGGAATATTTTAAAAATATCAATCTTCTCACTTGAACTAAATATTTGAAAACAAAAAAACTTGGCATTGCTTAACTAAATGTGGACCCTATGTGCCCAGTTATTGGACATAAGAAACTGCATAATAATTAAATATACAGAAAATAATTTAAATTGAAAATTGGCAAGCCTGAAATCTAAAAATTAATCACATGATTTTTATGAGGTTACTCTTAGTTCATGAAGGTATACCCAAATCATTAACATCAAAATGGGATTTTCAGTTTTTTGAACCTGGCATTTTTTCCCCAAAGTAAAGCAATAAAATTAACTTCTGTAGAAAAAGGCAATGAATGCTAAAAATGCATGTTAAAGTTTAAACTACTAAATTATTTTTTAAAATTCAACTATATGAATTTTTTCTCAACGTTATTTTAGCTAATAGTTACCTAATGGAACTCCTGGAGAACCGAAAAGTTCTACTAGTTGAAGTACAAATCTTAGTGATAAAGGAAGCTCCAAATTACTGGATTTTGCATATGGGGAATCTTGAACATCTTTGATCTGAGAATTTACTTTTTGTTCACTTTCATTAACCACTTCGATATTTTCAAAAGGTTCAGCCATAGTGTTTGTAAGGCATTCAGTTATTAGTTTAACTGAATGCAAAATATCTGGCTGAGTAGTTGAAATATCTTGATGCATCATTTTCTTTTCTTTAATTTCTACTGTTACATCACATTCAAACAATTCTTGTTCACTCGGTGAGGAAGCTTTACACGAAACAAAAGTACATTCATGAATTGGAGTAACAGATTCTTTTGTTGAAATATTCACAGATTCATCTGAAATTTGATTGGAGCAATTGTGTAAGGGAAGTTTCACATCAAAATCAGAAAATCCAACCACTGCATTGGATGCCTGAAGTTCACAGCATTGTTTGTTCTTTTCTAGAATTTCTTCATTTGAAATGTCGTCTTTCTCAGTTATTATATCTATATTGTTTAGCACTTTCTGATTCTTTTTAGGAGGAATATGTCGTGGTAAATCGAAGTTTGGGGCCAATTTGAAGATCCTTTTATATTTCTCTTTTTTCTTTGGTAAAGTTAATATACATTTATCAGTTGTGAAACTGGCTTTCCTTCCACCTTCTCTGACAAATTCACTAGCATTATCATGTATCTTATTTTCCATCAGCAATACTGACAAAGGCCTATTCATTGTATCATTATTTTCATGCAGGAGCTTTCCACTGTTTTCTTTCACTAATTCTTTACTAAAATTATAATCAGTTATTTCTGTTATTGCATCTGAAAGCATCTTAGGCCTTTTGACCTTTTTTGGTCTTTGCTCAAACATTTTAGGTGCATCCTCAGGCCAAGTCAAACAGGATTCATTTTCTTCTGTCATGGTCTGAAATTGTTCATGAACCAAATCAAAGGAAAAGAAAGCCCATGAATTCATTTCATTACTTTTTGAAGTTCCATGTGGATGTGGAAGAGTTGTTTCCTCTTCATTGCTTAACATTTGGTTTCCCTGGACCAAGTTTTCAGCAGATGTATTTTTATTTTCTTTATCAGTCAATACAGTATTTTTTCTTGCATCGTTTTGATCAGATTGTTGAGGTTGATTATGATCTAAAGTGTTACTGTCACTTTCTGCAAGCAATATGCTTTTGATCCTATTTGATAAATGACAATTGAATAATTGGCCAGCTATATTTTCATTTAGAGTAATTGATAGTGACACATCTTCAGTAATATCTGCGTTTAGTGACTTTTTTAAAGACACTGAATGCACCACAACAGAATCAAATGATTCTTTCTTTTGCAATTCAGAAAGCTGTAAATGATTATACTTCATTGGGCCATTCTCACTATCAATTTTAGCTTCATCTGGATGGCCAGTCACTAATTCTGATTGTCCATTGTCTTCTGAATTTTCTTGCTCACTGTGTGATAAATCCCCATCACTTGGAATTAAGTGTCCTTCTGATTTTATGTCCACTGATGTAATAACAGCATTTTTTATTTTTCTGTTCCTCCTTCTTTTCTTTTTTTGTTTTATCTTGTGTAATCTATGTTTCCTCTTTACAATCAGTTCCCTAAATAGAATAAAGAACTAAATATGAACAAATTATTATGAATGCTCTTAGTGCAGGCATACACATCATGACTAATTTTTATAACCCATAGAGTATCCCCTTAAGACAGCTATGGAGTGATCCAACTTTAATCATAACATTTTCCTAAATAGTCAAAGTTTCCACAGAAAATATTTTATATTTATTATCTTAGATAATAAGAGCAGCATGTACTAATAATGAAGCTTAAAAGCAGAGCAGGATGCTGTTCTGGCATATGTTCACTAGCATGAAACATTCCTATACATTTCTAACCAGAAAATAACAGTACAAAAGATGTATTCAAGTTGTAATACAGAATTAATTACTTTTTTCTAGTTAGTTATAAAAGACATAAGAAAACAATCCTCTCTGAATATGGTTTCATCATGAACTGTTACAAAATGCCTGTAGTATGTAGTGCGCAAAATGGGTATTTTTAAAATAAGTATCAAAGACCAAACTGTTCCAATCTGCTTTTAACTGAAACTTGGAACTCATCCATATCTTTAAGTTCTAGTAAAATCCATAGAATATCATTTACATTAAAGTGGATTTGTCTGGAGAAAAAATTTTAATTTATATGTTTACTTCATTTCATAGTTTTACTCATGTGCTATTTTGAAATTACGTTTTGCCCTGAAAAGATACATAACATAAATTATTACTGGGATGATGTTGGCTTTAAAACTGAAAGAATGGTCATCATTTTCAGCCTCTAACATTTTATATTTTTATTAGTACTGTATTATTTGACCTCACCTCATCTTATTCTCAAATTGTTTATGGATAATCCCTAAATGAAGAACAAAGCACATAAAATATGTTAGCTGACATCAACTGGCTAATTTATGCATCCATTCATATAGAATTCCATAACTGAACTTATGCATGGACACTGGAACATAAATGTTGAATCAACAGACTGGCATTAGGTCTCACCTAGCATGGTTCTTATTTTCTTCAGTCAATTAAGTATACATTCTGTATTTATTCCCACTTTCACTCTTCTACTTGATTACAGATTTTTGATTACAAATTTGTCAGAATAGGGAATACCTGTACACGGTAAAAAGCTTCAGTTTATATGCTAAACTATCACACACACGTTTGTGATACATGGTTGTGTCTGTCCCTCTCTGTATAGTCTCTAGGGAAAAGCAAAATCAAGATTCTAATCAGCTGTTCACTCCTTCATATGAATAGAACCCACAAGTAAGTCTATTTGCAGTCATATGAAAATATATACCAAGGAGATAGATTCAAACATAGAGGGTAAAAGTTATGTATTACTAAAACTCTCTATCATGACTTTAAAATACCATAGATGAAACAGTGTATCATAGAGCAACAATTTTTGAACTAAGAGACCTCAAATGGACTAATTTGAGGAATGTATCCAAAATCTGGGATCCAACGCTGCTTAGGGAATGAAATTTTTAAAAGTTGTAGCTGCTTCAGTGCTACTGGCTGCTGTTGCACTGCTGGGCTGCTCCTGTGGTTACATGATCTTCATTTTCAACATTCTGTCTTGAAATGTCCCACCAAATTACAGCCACTTACCTGCTTATTGAGTACGGTAGGATAGGAAAGGGAAGATCTCAGATGCTTCCTGCCAGATTCCCTCAAGGAAACTCAATGAGGAAGCCAGCAGGAAGCTGATCCCATTGCTTCTTTGCCCACCCTTGGTCATTCTGTTTCTCTCTTTAGGTAAGCAAATATCTCTGAAATTATGACTCGGGCATGGGTTGGAAATAAATTTAGAATTTAAATAAAGTCTTCCTTATCTACCATTTTTCTCTTTGTGTGTAGGGAGTAATTCAAAACTAGCATTTTCTATTTTATGATCTTCATGGTAGCAGGAAGAGGGGTGGTTCTTAGCACCTTATTCTGCTACATATGTTAATTGCATTTTCTCTCACTCTGCTCAGAATCCAAAACATTGTATCACATGTGGTGGGTATTGGTAATAATAAGGCCTAATATTTATATTGTAAATTTATTAAATTAACCTCCTCTTAATGAATACCATGCAATTTAGTTCTAAATGAACATGTATAGGTAAAGGTAAAGGTTCCCCTCACACATGTGTGCTAGTCATTCCCGACACTAGGGAGCGGTAATCATCTCCATTTCAAAGCAGAAGAGCCAGCACTGTCTGAAGACATCTCCGTGGTCATGTGGCCAGCATGATTAAATGCACTGAGTGCACAAGGTGCACTGAGTGCTGTTACCTTCCCACCCAAAGGTGGTCCCTATTTTTTCTACTTGCATTTTTTAATGTGCTTTCAAACTGCTAGGTTGGCAGGAGCTGGGACAAGTAACAGGAGCTCACTCTGTTAAGCGGCAGTAAGGATTTGAGCCGCTGAACTGCCAACATTTCAATCAGCAAACTCAGCATCTTAGCCACTGGGCCACCATGTATACATGTGTAGGACTGCATTATTAATCACTGTTAATAAAAACCATACTTACTTGGTAGGGGACATACCTTGATCATATTAATCACTTATCTACAATCACTTAAAGGTAAAGGTTTCCCTCGCACATATTTTATCATGATTTACTGACTAGGAATCCAAAGTAAAACATCCATATCAGGAGCGGGTTTCAAAACCCATCACTACCGATTCATTTGTGTGTGCGTGTGCTCAAGCATCTGGGTGGGTGGATGGAGCCTCCTGCCACCACCGCTACTGGTTCGCCCGATCTAGTGCAAACTGGTAGCAACCCATCAATGATCCACGTCCACAATGCTGGGCAGCTCACAAAACTGAAAAACACCCCTCCAACCCAAATAATCAGAACTAAACAAAAACTGAGTAAAACTCACTATGATAGAATAGAATAAGAGTTGGAAGGGACCTTGGAGGTCTTCTAGTCCAACCTCCTGCCCAGGCAGGAAAACCTTGGGCAACTCTCCCCCACACAATATTGCTGGGATCCAACCTCATGCTACCCCAATGCTATTGAAAAGAATAAGCTCTTTAAGGCTATTTAGAGCGTAGAGGAAAAGTGGTCTCACAAATAACCTGGTCCCATGCCATTTAGGGTTTTAAAGATAGCAACCAACATCTTGCACTGTAACCAGAAAGAAGGTAGTGCTACTTACACAACAGTGGTGTAATATGAACATACCATACAGCAACCAGAACTGCATGTGCTGCCAATTCTGAACTAGTTCCAGATAGTCTTTAAAGGCAGCCATCTGTAATCATGCAAATCCAATAGGAAGTCACCAGTGAACAAGGACTCTTGAGTTATGAATGGTGCAATTGACACACAAAATGGATCTATGTAAAAGCCCTCCCAGCCATGGTTGCCATCTGCTCCTCAAGCAGGAGCCACAAGCTAGGAGGATCCCAAAGTTGTAGATCAGTTCTGTTCAGGTGGGGGCTACCCCATCAAGTGTCAGAGAGAACCAAAAACATAGTGTCTCTTGCTAGGGTTGATGCAAAATCAAATCCTGATTCAAATCCTTATAGTCTCCAGGTATTGGATCAACACTGGATAATGCTATTCAGCCAATCGGGTGGAAATGTATAGCTGGATATACTGATACCACATCCTGTGCCACTGTATTATCTCTCCCAGTCTCATATAAGGAGGGGTGAGAGACTTAAGCATTGAGGTTCCCCTTATTACAGGGTACTAGCACTCAACCTATCCTGCCCTACCGACAGGAACTGGTTACAGAGGAAAGAGAACCAGACTCAAACAGTGCCTCCCACTCCAAGCTCTAGGAACTAGCATAGAAGGATACCATGGTCAATAGTATCAAAAGTTGCTGAAACGTACAGGAAAATCAGAATGGATGTACCATCCCTTCCCAAGCTCTTCACAGGTCATACATCAGTGCCACCAACTGTAACTGTAATGCTGTAACAGTTTGAACCCTGACTGAAAAAGATCCAGTTCCAGGTCACTTAATCCTGGGTACTTTCAAGCCAAGTGCCTAACTTTCCATAAAAACAAAAGTTGGAGATTGGATGGAAGTTATTTAACATTGTTTCTTAAAGTGTGGTGCCCAGAACTGGATGTATACTCAAGGCAGGGTCACATTAAAAGAGAATAAACTGGAATTATTCCTGTGATTTGGAAACTATGTTTCTTAAAATTACATTTGTTCTTTTGCAGGCATATTTCACTGTTCTCTGATCAGTCTGTAATAATCTTTTATTCCAATATATTTTTTACAGGTACTATTATTAAGTTGCCTGCTAAACCTTTGCATTTGATTTCTGCTTCCAAAATGAGTACTGTAACTTGGCATTGTTATTTTTCAGATAATCAGGACTACCCCAAAACTATCACCTGGAAGCCAATTTTCCTCCAACAAAATGAATAAACAAATAAAAATTAAAAGTGACTTTTTCCTACCTTAAGATCTGCCACAATTCTACATTTTTAAAAAGATGTATTGATTCTTCTACAATTTGTTACATATCTATTATTACTCCATTTTATTTCCGTTATAATGTTTCATTTTAAAGTTTCTACACTACTCCATTTCTAAATTACAGTCAGTCCTTGAATTATGACCAGTCACTTAACAACTGTTGTTAAGTGAAAGTGTAATTGGATGCACACATACACCCCCTCAATTTACAAATAGCTTGTCTATGCTTCTTCCTTGTCACCTTTCCTCCCATCCTTTTTGTGCACCTCAATTTTCCCAATGTATATTCGGGACTCCCCTTTTTTTTATTCATAGAAGTTACCAACTTCATACATGCCATCCCTCCTTTGCTGCTGGGGCACAAGATGGTATTGAAAAAGCTGGCCATCTGATTCATCTTCTGAAAGTTTATGGAGAAGGGGAAGAGGAGAGGGTCCTTTGAAGTTTTCACCTAGGTACTTTCTTCCCCGCTTAAGCGCAACAGGGACCTGGTGAGACTGGGAAAATGCCTATGGGGACCCAAGGAGTAGAAAGCAGCACATGGAGTGTCTCATGGGATAGGGTAACCTTGCCTATGGGGACCCAAGGAGTAGAAAGCAGCACATGGAGTGTCTCATGGGATAGGGTAACCTTTGGAGAGCTAGGGCAAAGGGACCTGTGCTTGTGCTAGTCCACCCAAGACCTCTCTTACTTGTAAGGTCATCCTGGGCTTCGCTTAATGACCCACACAATTGTTTATTGAGTCACTATGGGGAGAAGATATGGGAGGATCAATGCTTCTCTCAAGGCCATCATCACATGAAAACATAATGGCCAAGCTCCATTATTTCAAGGACTACCTGTATACATCATATTCTACAAAGGCAAGATTGAAATAAAGTTAAGTTTAACCTTAAAATACATTAAATCTTAATTGCATTACATAATATATATTATTGTAACCTGTAGGATTAGGACATTAACACTGGAAATAAATTAAGTGCATAGTATTAAAACTATGTATATTGTTTTTCCACACTGTGAATCTTAAAAGTAGTTTACAATAAAATAATTAGGATTCCATAATACAGCCCCTAAACTAAAACATTAATTATAAATAAGGAAAACAAAAAAAAAACCATTAATACAACACTCAGTCAGTGAACTATTGGAAAAGCCAAATTATCAACAGGTATAAAAAGGTGTAACAGTAGGTCCTCCCAAATTTCAGGGAAGGGCCACCTGTAAAATAACTACAAAAGATGTTTGCTTTTAGCTCATGCAGGAAGATCTTCCTTGACTATGTCCGTCAGATATGTGCTTCCAAATAGTTTAAGTCAAAAGCAAAACTGTCAGTAACTAATTGGAGGGTACTGTAATTTCTGTAGGGTATCCCACTGAATAAATTAGTGATTACTTCTGGAATAAAATCAGTGATAGTACCATATATAGAACATTGCAGTAATTCACCAGATGTGAACAATTAAAAGTCAAACTAACCTATGCTGGAAAGGGAGCAGGCACTGATATACAACTAAAATTACAAGCATCCCGGATGACATATTTATTGTGCCATAACTGATGACCATAATCCTAGAAAGACTTCCAAGCTATGTGCTTCTTAAATGAGGGCAAACACATTTATATTTTCCTATTGATTTTTTTTTTAACGCTGGAACCCAATCCGTTCAAACTGACAAAACGGTCAAGACTTGCTTTGCTTGTTCATGTTTGTTTCACTTTTGTGGCAACAAGATGATGGTTAATACAAAAGTAGAGAAAATGGAGCTCGTCGTCTGCTATAAGGAACAAGTACAAAATTGGAGACATGTCTACTTCTGAAAGGAAAAATCACCTCCATATCATTTGAGGCTTCTGTGGTACACCAGATCAGGAAACACTGGAATACTAGCTGCATTTTATTCAGATAGACTCTAGCAACAGAATCTTGCAAGTTTGATATTTTCTTTCCCTTGCTCCCCAGTGAGTCAGGAAAGAACCAACCCACATTTCTTCTTAATGTTATCTTTTTAGCCTTAAGGAATGCTTTTGTCTTTTTTGTGTAGGTAATTCCTGAATCTTTGCCTCAAAGTTATCTTCCCAGTTTTCTGCATATCATGATCAGCTAAATAATTATGCTGAGATGAACAAAGGCAATATTCCCATATTACTCATGACAAAATATGTACTATTAACTTGCAAAGTACTGGTGCACTGATTAATAGTTATAAACACACATTGTTAAATGCAAAGTTTAATATATTAAACTTACTGAACTCAATTTTTACAAGAAGCTCTTCTACTTAAAAAGGGAAATGGCAATGGAGCAAACAAATTAAACAGTAAATTATCCAAAATATCTTTTAATTATTTCTATTTAGTAGTATTTACATGCATATTTTTAATACATTAAAGATTAGGACACACAAAAATTATTAGATATCCAGAATTCAATCTGGACTTTGAGTCACATTTGCATGATTCTTTTAAAAGAAGAAGAAAGAAACAGAAAGGCATGTTTGTATAAAGTTATAATAAATAATAAAAAAGTAGAAAAAGTAGAGTTGTAGAGAAAAATAATTGATCAAAACTGCACCTCAGTAGGTAATATTGCCAGATATTACCATGTAGTTAAGAGAGATTTGGGGTTTTCGAATATGACACTTGGAAGAAAAAAAACCACTTAACTACCGCATTCTGACTAGTAAATATTCCATCTGCTTTATGAGGTAACTTTCATCAATCTGGGTGCCCTAGAGATGTGTTGATTTCATTTCCCTTCCCAGCCAACACGGTCCTTAGTGAACATTTGGAAGTTTGAGCTCGCAGACCCGAGGATGAAGTTGTCATAAGAGTTCTGTAACTACAGATTGATCTACCTATTCACTGTGAAAGGGCAAAGTGTAATGGAACCATTGTTCAGTCATGTGGCTATCCTGGTAAAGGTGAAGGCTGAAGGTTTTATACAAAATTATACAATATAAGTAAAGGTTTTCTGTAAGGTTGAGTCAGATTCATAAACATGTCAACCTAGACATGAGAGATTAAATGAATATTTCCATTAATAATTTGATTATCTAGAAATATTATGGAAGAATATGTTTAAATTGTATTTCAGGCTGCTTTAATAAATGTCTTTACTACTTTTTCAGATTTCATAACTGAGCATGGGTGGCCCTGCATAATTATTTGTTTTAAATCTAGTCATGAGAGCCAAATTATTTCTACTAATTCTTAAATACTTATAGAAACTTTTTATACAGGGCATCTACTCTTTAACTTCCAAAGGTTCCCACGGAGAAATGGAGCCTGGTGTAACACTCAATTCCATTGAGACTGGATTGCTGAAACAGTAGTATAAAACCATGCAAAAAGAAGAGGCATTCAATTTATTACATGGCATTAGCACAAAGACTTTTTGTGAATTCAGCCACAAACATCATGAACTGGATACTGTATATATCAGTGATGGCTAACCTTTTGCCATCGTGTGCCAAAAGTGGGGGGCAGGACGGGGA
>JANHFP010003497.1:244327-256142 GCA_032468135.1 Calamaria suluensis
GGCATTAGCACAAAGACTTTTTGTGAATTCAGCCACAAACATCATGAACTGGATACTGTATATATCAGTGATTGCTAACCTTTTGCCATCGTGTGCCAAAAGTGGGGGGCAGGACGGGGAGGTTGCACGTCCGAGTGCCCACACCCATAATTCAATTCACCCCACCCTCCCTAGAAAGGCTCTGGAGCATGGGGGAAAGTGAAAAACGGGCCTTCCCCACCCCTCAGAGGCTGGAAACAGCCAAGATCTTTCCCAACTTCTGCTGGGCCTGGAAGGCCCAAAAATCAGCTGGCCAGCACCCACATGCACATTGGAGCTAGACAAACGCAACGCTCGTGTGCCCACTAATATGGCTCTGCGTGCCACCTGTGGCACCCATGCCATAGGTTCACCATCACGGGTATATATCATATCCTAAACAAATGTAATATAGTGTAACTAGTGTGTTTCATTTTTTCAACATATTTGAATGTATTAATTCTTTTGTAAGAAAACTAAATACCCATATCAAAAGGCATGTTTAACATACTATAATAGCATGGATTTAGAATTTGATAAAAAAAAGTTATATGTGAGAACTGATTTGTAAGAATACAAATCACATGCTGCATGCTGATATTCAAAGTCACAGATTTTAAGTGCAGAATTTTGCTACCACTTTTCAAACTTACAACTTGCAGAGATAAAATTCTGTAAGAATTTTAAAAATATAAGAACTTCAGCTGAATGTCAATGTTTGATTGATAAGCTTCATAATATAACTGTTATCAATAGATATGTAGAACTTGAAATGCTACTAAAAGCAGAAAAAAGAATTGTTCAAATGTAATTCATATATTAAAAGTTACCCTATTGTTATTTGTTTATTAAAAATCCATGATATTCTATTGAGAAAAAGAAACTGCTCAGCAGTTTGCGGTACAAGTAAAATGTTGCACTAAAAATCAGTGCTTATCGCAAGTTTCAATAAAATCAAGATTATTACAAATATAAAATGTGAAAGTATTTTACATTTTAATATTAAACATTTACATTTTTATAAATAATTCCAAGATATTTAATTTGCATTAAACCTATTTTAGTCACAAAAGAAATTAACTGCATATTTAAAAATGATCAAGGATTTAAGTCTTTTCAATAGATTTAACTCTACTAATTTTTTATAAATGGCAAGCAATTACTGATAAAGAAAATTGACCTTAAATGTATCCTCGCTTATGTGATACATTAAAAGTATTCCAAGAGACTGAACAGTCTCCCCACCTCTGTCCTCTTTGTAAATATGATCTTTGTGGAGTTTTATGAAAAGGAAGCACTGAATTCATGACAATGGGTATCGAGATTTGATATTCATATCTTTCCAGCATTTGCACAATCTTCTCACAACTGACCCCATGTTTATTCCTCCTATAAAAGAAAATAATTTAAACAGATAAAAATGTGAACATCTTGGAATACCACCTAGAATACCTTCAGTTTGTGTTCTTAAAAAAATTGCAAGGACCAATATATATTTAAGTGGAAAAATAGCAAATGAGCAGTGATTTTGAACGTAAAAGATGTTCAAAAAAGTAGCAGCTGTAGCATTTTGTCTGTCCTAAATATATAGCTTAATTGTGGGTGTTTCTCATTTAAAACAAATATATTAAAACCTTACAATTTCCCGCATATTTATAAGTATCTTAATAAATAAATAGGCAGATACCAACATGGATTTTTTTAAGTGGACAAAATGAAGGCAGCAAGAGGGGCATAAACTTAGTATTTTTTTGTTGGAGGCTACAACAAAAAGTAATTTGATACTTGTTTGTTTATTCGTTGTATTGAAATATGTCTTCATTTCCTTTATTTAACTATTGCCAAGTATCCTAGCTAGCACAGGGCACCACTGATATATTGGATTTATAGTACTTGAATGGACCTCTGGGGCAAGTCACTAATAGGACTTGTATGTAGTCTGCAAGTCCTAGGGAATTTGTGGATCAGGACAACTGAATAACAAAAGGAGATTGTGAATGAAACTCTATGAGCATAAAAGGAAACTGTAGTTATAAGATTGTATACCAAGTAGATGGTACTGACTCTTAGAGATCACATAGACAATTAATTACAAGCATCAGCATAATTAAAATTAATAAAATATCCAAGTGAAAGCACAGTGTGTCATTCTATTTCACAATGCTGAGAAAAGAGATTAGTTTTGGAGCAGGGACAAAAATAATTTTAAGTTTATACAAAAGTTTTCAAAAGTTTCAAGCTGCATATTTAAGGACAATAATGGAAATAAGTGAAGTATTAGATGGAAGTCTCATACATTTTTGTCAAATGAGCAAAGTATAATTTAAGTCTTACTTTTCTAGTTCTTCAGGATTAAACTTCCACCATGTATCTGGTTCATGGAACTCCACATGGTAGCCTTTTTCTAGAGCCTAAGCAAACAAGAACTACAGTTATAAAAGGAACATCAAATAATAGTTTTTCTGATTTTATCTGTAATCCTGTATATATCAAATTGGAAATTAGTCCTATTATGTATAATGGGATTTCTTTTTAAAAGACATGCATATGATTGAATTTCAATTTCAGCATATTTAACATATTTTTTATTCTGGTAAAAGTTTTAAGTTTTGAGATTTTTAACACATGATGAAATGTATGGCAAAAATGATTGACACATTTACAGAAATTAGATTTATATAATCAATTTATAAAAGTGAATCTCCATTAAAAGTGGCTGCTTTATTTACCGCTTTCACATAAGGCTTCATTTCCCAGGCTTGTGTATTTGTGTTGTCTATAATAATTGGGGATCGTCCTAGATCCATTGCTTCTTTTGCTGCAATACATAAGAATTCAATTAAATAAATGGCAGCTAAAATAAATAATCTTTTGAAAACCTCCTGAGAGAATAAAAGTTGAAGAGGCCTTATCATCTCCTTGTTCTTGTTTGAATATCTCCAGTTAACTATGCACAGAATGATAGACTAGACTACTCACTGGCTCTTCTTAAGTTCTGAAGACTATATTTAATATCATAAACATTTTCTAAATTCATAAGATCTAGGAAAATATTTTAAAAGCCTTTACATCTTCTGTATAGTTATCTACATTGCCTCACCCTTCCCATTAATATCAAAAGATGCCTCAAATCTGCATTTATATGTGAATGGTCAAGTGATTGTTCATATAGAAAATTATAGATCATGTTGAAAAGTACAATCTGCAAGAAAAAGTACTAAGCTTAACTTGCCTAATTTGTCTGTATTTATACAGAAGAAGATACATTCCATTTACCAAAACTTCTCATAAAAGAAAAAAATAGTAAGGAACCATGCTAAAAATTCAAATTCCCTATTGTTTATGGGGATGTTATTGCCAATGAATGAATCCGTTACAAATTCTCAGATTTACACCAATGTAAGTGCATATTTCATTGTACATGCATCTACATTAACATATCTTAATATTTTCACACCTCGATTTTGATTCCACTCATGTGCAGCACCAAGCTGAGAAACATTATAGCTCCAACATCCATTGATCTGATGGAAGTAATCATCAGTACTGAATACAATGCCACTGCAGCTCTGACCAAGGAGAATACTGTCAAAGGAATAAAAAGAAGTCTATTACCATATAGCCAAATAGCAAAAACAGAAAATCTTATACTGAAATTTAGTAAAACATTCCCAATACATTTCTGACATACATTTTAGGACTACGGCAGTTCCCAAATTTAATTTTTCATCCTTTTAACCATCCATCTAACATTTTTAAAAAACATAGGATCCATAAAGATAACCAATAAACAGCCAATGTATGTTAATAGTTTAAATTTAGGTAAATATATGTATCATGCAGACTAAGCTAAAGTTATTAATATATACATTTCTAACAAGTCCTCAAAAATGGTCTTTCTAAAACACTTTTAGAAACCAGTCCACTTGTCCTATCTCACTTACTCATATTTCAACAAAAATATTTTGACCCATTTCTCTAAACATACCATTAAAAGAATGTATGCCAATTTCATTAAAACATATTTATAGCTATCTTAATTCTAATTATTTCCCAAATTTTACAGAATATTCTAATTAATGAAAGAAATAATCATTAAAATGAAGCCTATTAATAACAAAACATGTTTACAGATGAGATTCAGAAAGGCCTTTTCTGGAATCTAGTCACTGTATGTCCAAAGGCCCATTTTCTTAGCTGGAAGTTAAAATTTATGAAAACCTAATATTAACACCAGTTATATGAAAACTCTATAATTCATCAACTTTAAATTTTGCTTTGTTGAAGGGGAATTACTCAGTCTTTATCTTTTAATAGATTTGCTCATGCTCCCCATATACTTTTTTTCATTTTAAACAAAAAAAATACAGATGAACTATCTGATTTGAAATTGTCCAAAACTCACAATCTTCAAATAGTTAAAACAAGGTGTTTTTGTTTCTAAGATGTTAATACTTGGGTTGATATTTGAGATTAAACAATAAGTTAAAGAGTACATTTTGATGCATAATTTAAGACCATTGGCCAACCACTGAAAAAGTCCTGACTTCAATCTAGAGATAGATGGAATAAGAAGTAGAGGGGGAAAAGATTAAAAGGAAGCAGCAGTATAGAAGAGGAAGTCTATGACATAAATTAACTGCATTTTATTCTTAAAATAAATTCATGATTTACTTACTGAGATAAGGTTGTCTTTCCAGAGCCTGGAAGTCCTCTTAATATTAAAAGCCGTTTGTTAAACTCATACAATTTGTCTGGAGGATGCTGTTGGGGAACATTCCGCTTGTTAAACTCATATAATTTGTCCGGAGGATGCTGTTGGGGAACATTCCGCTTGTTAAACTCATATAATTTGTTCGGAGGATGCTGTTGGGGAACATTATTTGACTCCTCAAAATTGTGAGCTTTACTGTTTTCCCAATTTGCTTGAGTTTCACAGAAACCATTAAATATATATCCATTGGGTACACTACATTCATTTCTGATTGTGTAGATACTATGAATATTAGAGTGATTACTGTATGGCTTACTTTGATCACATTCTGAACTGTTCATGTTATTTTTTTTAAATTCTGTATTTGAAGATTTGAAGCCATCTGAACAAAGTGATGAGGAATTAGAATTCTGAAAATTGAAATGAGAAGTGAATGGATGTGGTGGGTTGTAAGGTATTACAAATGGATGGGCCTGTTGACCACTATGCCTAAACTGAGGTACAAAATCATTCCAGAATCTAAAATCTTGTTTATTACATGGCTGTTCGATTTCCCATGCATTTCTTCCATGTTCACTTTGTTCTATGCCAGTTCTATGGCCATTTTGGTCATTACAAAAGTCTTTGCCAGTTCTATAACTATTTGATTCATTATAAAAATATTGTCCCTCATTACTCTTAAGTAATGTCTTATGAGACCATTCTTGAGATTGTATATGCATTACTTGATTTGATTTACTACAGTCCAGAGGTGGATATGGTAAATTTGTTTCTGTCTCCTGTAAATGAGTATCTGGACAAGGTTCATTACTTTCAAGCTGATCAATTTCCCTGTAGAACTGTGACAACTCATCTTCTATTTTTGGCATATCACAGGAGATAGCTTGCACTATTTCTTTCTGAGACGTTCTACCAGTAATAGTATAAGATCTCTTTGGGCAGTTGTTTTCAATATACTTTTCCTTTTGTTTATGTTCATAATTACTTTCACTTTTATAAATGGGTCCAATAAACGCTTTGCTCGTGCTGTACAGTTCCGTTTTCCCTTTATTCTTATGTTCGCTAATGAAATTGTAGTTATCTCCATTATGAGCTACATTGCTGTTGTCAGTAACAGAAGAATATTCATTTCCTCTAATTTCAGTTTTGTTTACTAAACTTGAAAGATCTGTTGAACTTGGTGTTTGACCAGGAGGTGCTTGGTTAAATGAGTTTAACACTTCTGCATTTCTCTCTGTCTCTCTTTTCTCCTCCTCTTCACCACCACCATCATCATCATATAGGGACAATGGAATAAAGCCAGAATGGGTTTTTTTAATATGTATTTCCTCATGAAGTCTTTGTAATTCATCATAGGATTTACCATAAGGCTCTTCTGTAGATTTCATCTTTTTAGAAGAGGGCTCAGCTACTGAGACATCTTGATTTTCAAAGTATCTTGACGCAGCATGAAGCATCTTAAAAACAATAAAGTATATTTAAAGCATTATATCAAATATGTTTCATGTTTTGACCACACATTACCCATGCAATGACTGAAGCTAAACATGCTGAACTGTGGATACACCGTTGTAGCCAATCTCCCTTTCTTGTATCTAAATGCACATTCTAAATAATAAAAGAATATTATTGTAAAATTAGTGAGAGCTTGTGAAAAAGAGCCTAAGGGTAAAACATATTCTTCAGTTTACAAAATGCTTTGGCATCAAGGTGTTTTTTTTAATATTCCAATGACAGTATACATACACTATCACACATTTGCTACCTATGTTAACTTTCAATTGCTTTGGGGGGGGGAATAAAAAGTTGTGAAGAAATTGAGGCCAAACAACAACAAAATGGTTACAGCTTATTTTGAAAACACACAACAGCCATCTTCAAAATAAAGTAAGCCCTTGCCAATTCAGAATTAAGATCCCAAGTCATAAAGTTTTAGCCTGGCCCTTTTCTAAAAGGTCCCAATGTGCTACCTAAGGCTCATGATCCGGATTTTTGGGAGGGCAGCCCCTCCAAATAATAAGTTATGGCCACTGCATCATCTATGCTTCCCCTTGTTTTTATGCACGGGGGGGGGCGGGGAGTATGTCAATCCCACACCCCCTCACGCGACCAGTGACAGCTCGGGTACATAAAAGGGCAGCCCCAACGAAGGGCTTCCCTCCACTTCCTCCCACTCGTTGGTCCTGGACTACAAGTCCCTTCCCCCACGGCAAAGCGAGCGTCCTTACAGCTGGGAGCAATGGGAGCTGTAGTCCAAGAGGGCCAGACTGGACAAGGCGGGCGGATATATATATCCTCTCCGTAAACAGGCGTCACACAGAAAACAAGCGTCTGCCCCCCCTCACCCCCCCCCCCCCCGGTTCAGTTCTTCTCCCTCAGGCTGTGCGATTCAGAGCCTTCCTCGCGATCCTTGCCTCAGCACCGCCTTTCCCAAATAAACTTTCTATCCGCATCTGCAGACTGACCTCAAAACGAATCGGCTGCTCGCTCGCCAAGCATTCCGGAGGGTCAAGCGGGGACGGCTACGCGCCCTCAATCAAAGGAAACCCGAACCCCAATATAAGAGCCTCAGGTCGCCTCCGTCCAAAATGGTGGCCTTCCTTAGTTTCCGCGCATGCGTTTCTGTAAGCTGTCACGGCCTACAAAATACATTTCCCGACATTCCTAGAGCGTTGGCGTGACGTCATAGACGAAGAAAAGCAAAGAGCTTTGGAAGAGCTGAGCGCGAAAATGCCAGAAAGTTGTGGGGCAAATTTATTAGAATAAGTGCAACAATTAAAAAAAAGAAATTCTCGCATTTTACCGATCTTGATATAGCAGTATAACGGTCGTAAGTTCGAAAGATGTTTAAAATAAATCTCTGATTGCTACCCAGGACTCGTGCACCAGCGTGCCTACCGTTCCGGTTCTAATGTTCTTTATTTGTATTCATTTTTATATCCAATTCATGCTTATATATATATATAATATATATATTACCTAATATGTAATCGACAAAATAAATAAAATAAATTAAAAAATAAGCACCAGCGTGCCTACCGTCCCTGTCCTAATGTTCTCTTTATTTGTATTCATTTTATGTACTTAATTCATGCTTATATATATTACCTAATATGTAATTGACAAAATAAATAAATATAAAGCCGTCCCCGGAAAATCCTTTCCGTCTGTTACTATACCTCCTAGGTTAGTATCACTTACAAAAATTCGGATGATCTCCAATTGGCTGCAACCTGTATATTTTTTATGTCCTGATTTTTGCAGCTCCCCGATTACAAACGGCTTAATTCCCGGGAAGTTTCTCACTCATACTCACTCATACATAAGAGGTTACATAAAAGTAAATACTATACAACTCAGTTGGACTTAATCCTAACAGGGTGCGCTGTACTGTATGGGGTTTTCGCTGTGTCCCACATGAATTCGTTTATTACACGTATTATTTTTTCCTCTATTCCTAAAAGTTCCGTTATTTCTGTTATAGCCTTTTCGCCTACAGTTTCTTCTATATGCAACAAGTAGAAAATATTTTTCCATTTCCAAAATAGGTATTATTGAAAGCTGCCTTGAGCTCGAAAAATAAGCAGTCTTATAAATAAATAAATAAGCAATAAATAAGAATTTATTACATATAAATTCAAATCTGCATTATCCAGGGAACTTTATTACTGTGATAAGGGAGCCCCTCCTAAAATAAAAAGCATTGCTGTTATGTGAATACACACATACACACACACAGAGAGAGAGAGAGAGTATCATAATTCTGAACATAGTTTATTGAAAAGATTAGGAAGGAAACTTATCATGATCTATGTATAAGTTGTGATCTTACTTTGGTTAGTGAAGGGTATTTCCTTTTAGGATCATATCTATGCTGCAATTGAATCAATCAGCTACTTCAGGCTACACTACAAGAGAAATATTTTCACCGTATCTATAATCTATACAGCACACATACTATTTGTATATGATCTGAAAAAATAGCAACTGAAATCAGAATTAGCAATCAAATGTAAGCTATGATTTACTTTGTTAGCTACGCATTTTAAAAAATGTAGAAAGTCCTTCATGGCATGGGACTTGGGTTATCTGAGGGATAGTTTCTCCCCTATTTTATGTAGTCATCCCATCAGATCCAGCAGGAGACGCAAACTATGAGTCTTCTCCATTCCAGAGTGACCTCTGGTGGGGTCCAGGAACAGTCCTTTCTGTTGTGTCTGCCCTTTGGAACATCATCATCCCAGAGATAAGATGGTTGGGAGTATAACCATGCTGGCCTTTCATAAGACTTTGATGATGAGTATGGCAGTCAGAACATTGGCCAGAGTCCATGAGATGGTTCTGTTGATGTTTGATTTTGGATGTTTGTTTATGAGCCACTGTTATTTTAACAGTGGTTAAAATGCAGTAATGTAAGCTACTTCTGCTGATTGACAGCTGCCTGCAATTTGGCTCAAGGTTGATTCAGCCTTCCAGCCTTCTGAGGTGGGTAAAATGAGGAGCCAGATTGTTGGGGGCAATAGGCTGACTGTGTAAAACCGCTTAGAACGGGCTGTAAAAGCACTGTGAAGCGGTATATAAGTCTAAGTGCTATTGCTATTATGATTTCATCTTAACTGCTGCCTATGTATTTACAATACTTCTTTCCAATGGTGATTGGGGCTGAGAACTCCATTGTTAAACAATATGGTTGTGTGACAACACAATTGCACCGATCTGTGATGGCCGTACCTGCAATCCCTGTTGCTGTTGCCAGCACTGAAGATTGCAAATACAGGTAGTCCTCAACTTACAATAGTTAGCTTAATGACCATTCAAAGTTACAACGGCACTGAAAAGCATGACTTATTACCATTTTTCAGTTACAACCTTTGCAGCACCCTCATGGTCATGTGATCACAACTCAAGACGCTT
Organism: Calamaria suluensis; assembly: GCA_032468135.1. Classification (NCBI taxonomy): domain Eukaryota; kingdom Metazoa; phylum Chordata; class Lepidosauria; order Squamata; family Calamariidae; genus Calamaria; species Calamaria suluensis. The sequence goes on from JANHFP010003497.1 coordinate 253,974, forward strand.
GGCAACTGATTCATATGTATGATGATAGCAGTGTCCTGGGGTCATGTGATCCCTTTTGCGACCTTCTGACAAGCAAAGTCAGTAGGGAAGTCAGATTTACTTAACAGCCGGGTTGCCAACTTATCAATTGCAGTGACTCACTTAACAACTGTGGCAAGAAAGGTCGGAAAATGGGGCTAAACTCACTTAACAAATGCCTCACTTATCAACAGAAATTTTGGGCTCAATTGTGGTCGCACGTTGACTACTACCTGTAAGGATGATGCAACTGCAGGATGCTGCTACATTGTAATTGGGAGCCAGTTGCCAATGTCCTAAATTGTGATCATGTGATCGTAGGGATGCTGCAATGGCGGCAACTATGAGGACTTGCAAGTACCCTAAATTAGCACCATGACTTTGAACGTGAATGAGTAGATGTTAGATGAGAACTGCCTGTATTGTTTTCATGTATTTGTATCCCAGCTTTATTACTTTTACAAATAAATCAAGGCAGCAAAGATATCTAACACACCTTCCTCCTCCTATTTTCCACACAACAACCACCCTGGGAGGTTAGTTGGGCTGAGAGAGTGTGACTAGACCAAGGTCACACAGCTGGCTTTCAATGCAATACTTCTCTTTATGATGGGTATAAAAAGATCCATATATTTATTTAAAAATGCATCTCTCTTTTGGAAATAAGGGTGGATAAATTAAAAATATATACATGATTTTGAGGAGAGGGGGCTCTATTTATTAATTTTGTTCATTTATATATTAAGTTTAAAGATTGCACATTTCACTCATGGGGTCAGATGTAAAAAAAAAGCCTCTGCTGTGAATTGCAACGTTTCACGCCTGTCAAAATTATGGAATGAACATCAACACAAAGAAAATATATTCTTTCCATTAAAAATTCAAGATCGATGTGTGTTTGTAGTTAGCTTCCTGCCCCCCAATAACCTGCAGTGATTCTTAACTTTCAAATATCCTACGAATCCCTTCTGCAATTCTTTGAAGATCAGGTGACCAAATTGCTTCCAATGGCAATTGTGTATTTTGAGAAATGTTGCAGGAGAAGTAGCCTCAATTTTGCTCGTAGGCCAAATGGCAAACTGTACTTAGTTGTTATTCAAGATCAACTAAAGGTGGTGCTTTGTTTCAATATTGCCATCCATTTCTTATTGTGGAATTTATGTTGATGCATTTCATAGATCTTTGCCAATAGAAATCCATGGTGGGTCTTTCCTAAAACCCAGGGTGGATTTCAACTTTTTTTTTACTACTAGTTCTGTGGGTGTGGCTTTGTCATGCCTCTGTCAGCACCTGACGAGGAGGATGAGGAGGAACAGCTGGCAAAGAGCAGTGCGGGGGAGGCTGGAGCTGCAGATGAGGATGGGGAAGAGCAGGCCCAGGCTGGACACAGTGGGCTAGGGGCAGAACCAGAGAGGAGGACTTTGGAGGATGAACTGGGATCAGCTCCCCCACCTGATTCAAGGCAGAGATGCAGGGGCAAGACAGCTTTGGAAAAAGGTCTACTCAGGAGGAAGTGAGGAATGGGACTCACCTGAGCTGAGGCCTTTAAAACTAGTCAGTTTTGTAGAGCTAATCACTGGAGTCAAAGGCTGTTTTTCGGTGAAGCTATTTGTAAATTCTTTGCCTCCGAGATTCTGAATTCCTGTGTGAGATATCTCATCAATCTTGGACAGCGTTTATCACTTCCTAAGTGTGAGTAATTTGGACTGCAGCAAGACTCTGTGCCTAATTTTGGCGTGTTTTTGTTTTACTTTCTGAAGACAAGTCAGCATTGCCAGACAATTATTTTAATGAGCATTTGGGCTTGGAAATAAAGGTTGTTTTCCTTTGATGCATTGTCTTTCTGTTTCTGCATCAAGCTGGGTCATCACAGGCTTGGTGGGTGTGGCAGAGAAAGATACTGCAAAATCTCCATTCACACCCCACTCCAGGGGAAGCTTACTAACGGTTCTGTGGGCATGTGTCAGCCTCAGCAACTGCTTGTTAGATATATACATAGATTGGCTCTTTTTCTTTCCTCTCTCCTATCTAGCTGGCTTACAATGTTGATTGCTTATGATGTTGCTTAGGCTGCCATGCTAAGAGTTAATAGAATGATAGAGATGGGGGGAGAATGCTGGACCTCCGGAAGACGTATTATCTGTAAACAAC
>JANHFP010003497.1:264616-280832 GCA_032468135.1 Calamaria suluensis
TCCCCCATCACTAATAGTCTGGGGGTCTCAACCACCAACTCGGCTATTACCTCAAGGAGTTCAGGCAGGGCTGATGATACGTGGCAGGGAGCCAGGTACGCTATCAGCACGCCCATCTGCACCCCTCGGCCCCACTTCACAAATAGCGACTCACAACCAGTCATCTGAGGTACAGTGGATTCCCTAGGTTGGAGGACCTCTTTAATAACGACCGCAACATCCAAAATATGCCTCACCTTCTGAAACAAATAGGATGGATAGAGGTGGTTCTTCAAGTATCCCATGATACTTGATGTCATGAAGGCCTTTATAGGCGACAACCAGCACTTTGAATTACATTTGAAACAGTATTGGAAATCAGTGAAGCTTGTTTACAAAAAATGTAAAATGAATTGAGAAATACCCATAATTGCCCACACTGCTGCATTATGGATCAATTTCAGCTTTAGAATCTTCTTCAGTGGCAGCCACATGTACAACACATTGCAGTAATCCATTGAAGAGTTAACCAAGGATGAATGGTCATATGCAGTGCCTTGTGTTCTAGGAAAGGGTGTATTTTCCTAGAACACAAAATGGTGTTGGATAAATGGGGAACAAAAATGCAACTGTTCAAAAGTCCCCCAGCCATAGCTTTCACCTACTCTTCAAACAGGAACTATGAGTCCAGCAGGAGCCCCCAGATGGTATACTGATATTATATATATCAGCTGAGTGACTTTGGGCCAGTCACTTTCTTTCAACCCAAGCCACATCATAGATGTGAAGAAGAAGAAGAAGGTGCATTGGATATGTTCACTGCCTTGAGTTATTTGTAAAAATAATAAAGGTAGAATACAAATTAAATAAACATAGGTTTGGTCTGGATGGTACAGCCTTACCTAGTTAATGATGAAATCCCAAAAAACTGGGATGGCCCCAAAACCCATAGATAGTCAATCTTGCTAGGATTGAAGTGAAGATTCCTCCTCTCCAGCTGGTCCAGCATATCTTCAGGCACCATGACAGGACCTCCATGGCCTCAATTGGTCAGCCAAATGTGGAGATGTACAGCTGAGTATTATCTGCATGCTGATTATATCTCATCCTGGGTTGTCAAATTACCTTACCAGCTTCATGTAGATCAGGGTCTGCAAGCTGTGGGCCACAAGGGGTTTGCAACTGGGCCAGGGAAATGGCCGGTGAGCACCTGCACCCCGCATCCTCATTTGCACAAGCAACGGGCAAGCATGTGCTTTCCATTTGTGTGAATGGCAGGTGCACTATTTCAAACCAACAAATTTTAAATGTTTCTAACTATTAGACTAATTACTTTTTACAATTCAACTTAACTGCCCCTCTCTGGTATGTAGCATAAAGCTAAGTATGTCAGCCATTCTTTTAATTAGGTAGAGGGTTTCCATTCTTCTTAAGATCCTTGCCTGGAAATTATCTTCCCTGCAAAGTTTTTGTTTGGAGGGGAGAGGAGAAATTTGTGTGGGCTTATTCATTTTAACACATTAGTTTCTGGATATTTAAGTTCATAGATTCCTGGAAGTAATAGTTTATATATAGCTGAAGTTCCATTAGTACTCTTGCAGTATATACATTTGTCATTATAATTATGCTCTCATCAAAATTGCTTTCTGACTAAATTCAATTTTGTAAATATTTAGACCCAGCTTTGAATAAATGTCTAGTATTAGAATAATTATGATACATCTTAGTTTTTCTGTGTCTCCTTTGGGTAAAAATAGAGACTCTTGTTGAGATGTAAACATTTTTTCTAAGAAAACCTTATTAAACAGATAATCGTTCAATAGAAAGTTGTTTAATGGGTATGTTGCAACTGTGTTTCTATTATGCAGTTGATTACAAAATTCCTGTATAATAATTTGCAAATAATTATTGGATGTATTTATTATGCAAAGTCAGCATAAAATCAACATAATATACTTCCAGCTATAAGAAGATAACATAATCAGCTGCCAGTTTTTAATCCTAGAATTCTTGCATAAATAAAACAGTCTTGAAGATCTTGTCAAAAGCCCATTGGGAAATAGCCATAGCCATATTAATCTCATGCTCACTCAAAGTGTTTCATAATATGGGGGTAATAACAGAAAAAGAACTGCTTAAGGAATAGGGTCCCCTTGCATTTATGTAGATGTGGGATCCGAAACATTGGCTGCCTGCAAACGTATATAGACCCAGGTGAGTTCTACCTGGAGCAAGATATGTATGCTATACTTATAAATACTTATACAGTTGCCTATTGGCTGTTTGGTTTGTGTTTTGATATTTTGTGATCAATATCTAATTATTATTTTTCTTTACTAGGTTTAAAATAGCACTATGGCTCATTCAAAGACAAAAGCCAATGATGGAAAAATTACATACCCTCCAGGAGTTAAAGAAATATCTGACAAAATTTCAAAAGAAGAGATGGTACGAAGATTAAAAGTGAGTGGCTAATTTATTATATATTGTGACATTTATTTGGACAGCCCAAAATTGGATGTATGTGAAATTGTTTATCTTCAAACAAAAAGGCTAATCATGTAAATAATAGTAAGTTGTTGAAGTTTTTCGGATGAGTTAGCAGAACTAATTCAATGAAACAAAATTCCTTACAAGTATCTCTTTTTAGTTGCTTGTTAAATTAAATTGTGATGATAATTTTCCTGCCTAAAATAAGCAGAATATGCCTTTTATTTCTGACAACTTTTAAACTGCCTCATGCTCTCTTGCTTACTGCTTATGTTTATTTAATGTTTCTAAGTAAACATGTTTGATTCCTTGAACAATTTTAATTAGATAAGAGGAGAAATCTATTTTTCCTCTTATATTTTTGTGGTAGTATTATAGCAATAAGATGATACTATATCTATCATTAAAGTAAGTTTACTTAAATAAACACAAAATTTAGCTACAGTTACAGTGGTTCTTGTGAAAGAGAAGTCTTCTGTTGAAGAAGGGAAGAAATAGTATACTTTCAATCTGTCTCCTATTGTTTTGTTTTTTGTTTTGTTTTTTGGGGAGGCGGTTATACAATTTTGACATTATAAAATATAATTCTAGGTAAGAACCAGGAAAATATTAGAACAATAATTGCAGATACTAGGAAAGTTTACATTTAATGGCATTTTATTTCTTGCACAATTGATAACTAAAATAATTGTTCAACATTAGGAAAAAAACATTTTAAAGTAGAGCTGTTTAGCAGTGAAACAGACTGTTTTAGAAAGTGTTTAAACAGAGACTAAAGGGCCATTTCTTGGAGATTTGTAGTAGTGGATTTCTGCATTTTTGCTTAAAAAGAAGCAATTTCAAGTTATTTATATCTCCTATTTTGTTTTTTGAAAACAAACTGAATATTTGCATGAACATTGAGACATCCAGTAATTATATTTTTAAATATATAATAATAACCATAATATTCTAAGGAAATAATTTGTCAGTGACATTGTTAATTATCAGGGTCATATTATATGATATGTTGACTACAGACAACACTACGTTTTAATGTAGTAAATACTTTTAGTACTATAGATATTAGCCTAGGACTGGGAGAACATATCCAGCCTCAGCCATTCAGAGTTATTGGTTGTTTGGAGGGGATAGTTACTATTCTCAGTCAAACCCCTATTACTGAGCTATTATGGGGACGACAACTGAAGGCTAATATGCTATTTCTGCGATGCTGAGAGTGCTGTTTATTCCATGCTGAGTTTCTGGAGGAATAGAAATCTTAAATAAAAGTACCACTTTTCTCAAATTGAATGTGACAGTAGTTTGGATTCTTCCTGTACCCTCCTGATAAAAAGAACCTCCAAATTTGACAAAAAAGCCAACCCCTTTATTGAATTTGTTTGATAGACATGGAAATTTGGATTCCATCAAATTGAGTTGCTTTCTAAATTTTGGATTGAAATTGAATCTCATTGCTACCTTTCACAATTGTAGCAAGATGACCAACCTAGAGTTTTTTTTGATATTATGATTGCTATCAGACTAAAGTGGAGTGCATTAATATCTTTCATACTATGCTAAGAAATATAATAAATACAAGTATTGAATAGCAAATAATCTTCTGAAAACAAATCCTTATTAATACTTCCTGAAGTATTTTAGTTTTGTTTGTTACAATTTCAGTCTTTCAGCATGAGTTTATAGCATTTTAAAAAATAACAAACATGATTTTTTTTTAGCACCAATGTACTTCACCATTCACATTTATTTTAAACTTCAGGTCATAAACTATATTTTTACTGCAGATGTGTATATCAATTACTTCTTAATAGGGAAACATAAAGTGATTAAAGAACTAAAAAAGTATTGAAGGCATTTTTGATGTTACAATTGATTAAACTAAAAAGATTTTCTAAGTCTATGTGTATATGTGTGCATGCACACACAAACACACACACAGAGTATTCTGATGAAAGAATAATTGATGTCTTTGAACTATGATGCTGGTATAAATTATTGCGTATAACATGGACAGCCAAAGTAACTAACAGAGAAGCGTTAAAATGTATAAAACCAGATATATCACTAGAAGCCAAGATCACAAGACTACATCTGATTTACTTTGATTATGTCATGCATGTAAATTCATTGGAGAAGACAATGGTGCTAGGTATGATTAGTGGAATAAGAAGGGGCAAGCAAAGAACACTCTGATAAAGATAACATGAAATCTGATACAAAGTAAAAAAAAAACAATTTGAAAGAAGCTGTGCTTGAGAGGGTAGCATGGAGAGTACTAGCCTATAAAGTCACCAAAAGACAGACACAACTAAATGGTTAAAAGAATAGCAGTAGCAACAACATTCATGTATGTATGATAGTATGATAGTATATGAAATGTCTTGTTTATAATATATTGCTAACCTTTAAACATTATTTTTGCAGATGGTTGTAAAAACTTTTATGGATATGGACCAGGACTCTGAAGAGGAAAAAGAGTTGTATCTAAATCTTGCTTTACATCTTGCTTCCGATTTTTTTCTTAAGCATCCTGACAAAGATGTGCGCCTGCTTGTTGCATGTTGTCTTGCTGATATTTTTAGAATATATGCTCCTGAAGCACCATATACTTCACCTGATAAACTTAAGGTAAAGTTGTGTGATTTACTTAACTTCTTGGCATCTCTGAGTGTAACAATGCTGTTTTATATTTATTTCTAAACAATTGAAAGAAAATTGCCTAGTAGATCATAATTTTCAATTGCATATAAAATTCTAGAATAGAAAATTATTTATTGGCCAAATGTGATTGGACACAAAAGGAATTTGTCTTGGTGCATACACTCTCAGTGTACATAAAAAAAGATACATTCTCCATAGTATCGACAGGAGAGGCCACGATGGGTGGCTCTAGTGTCGTAGCTCTATTGACTGAGTTAAAATTCTTGGGACACACTTCCCTGGTAAATTTGCCCAGTTTTTCAACTCAGTCTAAGCTCTGTAGGACTATCATTTCACGTCCCAGTACTTCTGAGTTCAGCCATCTGTTTCTGGATCTCTTCAGCTCTCTGTCAAACTCTCACCTTCCCAAATTCTTTGCACGATTCCAGTACCTAGGGTGGAAGGAGTAGACACATTGCAATGCCTATGGCCCAAGGGTCTATTGTATGCCTTCCCCCCTCTTCCCCTGATTTCAGGGGTCATTAGGAAGATGTTATCGGAGAGGGTGGAGATCCTGTTGGTAGCTCCCTACTGAGCATGATTCGCCAATCTGGTCAACCTAGCTATCAATCTCCAGACCTTGGAGGATTCACCCAGAGAGTGTCTCCCTCAGCAAAAGTCCCATCATCCATCCAGAGCCTCAGTGGCTCCAGGCTTCTGAAATGGGAGAAGTTATCCAATAGGGTCATCTGGACAATCCAGGTGGCCTTCTACCATTCACATTTACAATGCAACTTGGACTTTCAGTAACTAGTGTGCCAAGGGCCATTTAGACCCTACCTTAGTATCAGTGGTGGATATACTGGAATTCTTGCAGGACGGCCTGGAGAAGGGGCTATTCCCGAACATTTTACCACACCAGGTCACAGCCCTGTCTTTGATTTTGAAGTTTGGGGACTTCAGCTCCCTTGCTCATCACCCCAGGATGTGAGCATTCCTCAGGGGTGCCTCCAATTTAAAGGCCCCAGTGGTATACCACTACCCCACCTGGGATTTGACCAGGGTGTTACAGGACCTTACCAAGGCACCGTTTGAACCCTTAAAAGAGACCAGCCTATGTCTCCTCTTGTGTAGGTGGCTTTCCTAGTGGCGGTCACGTCTGCCAGGTGGATCTCAGAATTGGTGGCATTATTGCCAATTAGAAAGGACCTCTTTGTTTTTCATATGAACAGGGTGGTTCTGCGGTTGGACCCTGCCTTTCTTCCAAAGCTTAACTCCTTGTTTCACCAAGCACAGGAGTTGATCTTGCCTGATTTCTGTCCAGGGCCCCAGCAGGCCTTGGAGCAGAAATGGCATACTCTGGATGTTAGGAGGGCCCTCCTTATTTACATCTCAAGGACCGATTCCATCAGGAAGACTGAGTCCCTATTTGTTTCCTTTCAGCCATCAACTTTGGGCCACAGGGTGCCACCTTCCACCGTGGGTTGTTGGCTACGGGCTTGTATTGACCGAGCCTATGAGCTTCAAGCTCTAACAGTGCCCAGAGGGATTAAAGCGCATTTCACGAGAAGTGTGGCCACAACAGCGGCCTGGGCAAAGCAGGTGTCTGTGGAAGAAATTTGTAGGGCGGTGACATGGACGTCCCCATCACTGTTCATCCGCCATTATATACTAGACACTTATGCTTCCACTGAGGCAGTCTTCAGCAGGCGTGTCCTGCAGCGAGGATTCTGGACCAGAGAACATACCACCCATAGGACAGCCAGAAGGCCCAAAAATCAGTTGACCACCACACACATGCATGCTGGAGCTGAGCTAGGGCAATACTCGTATGCCAACAGATATGGCTCCATGTGCCACCTGGGTGCTATAGCGTCATTTTGAGGGTAGGAGTTGAAACCGTTTATGTCGAGGATGTGAGGGGTCTGTAAATATTTTCACAGCCCTCTTGATTCGTGCATTATACACGTCCTCAATGGAGGGCAGGTTGGTAGTAATTGTTTTATTATGTGTTTTACGTTGTGTTATGATGTGCATTTTCAATTTGGTAGATTTTTACATAGTATTTAGCATATCTGATAATCATTATATAGAATGTAACTTAGTCCTCATTCCTTTTTTTATTATCTGGTTTTATTTATATGCCACTTATGGCAAAACAGAATGCCAAATTCCTAATATTAATTTTCAATAATGGGTGGTCAAATCCTCCCTCAGCAGAGAAACTATAAAATTAAAAATGATAATCAGAGTTCTGTCTTTTTGAATTTTAAGTCAAATCTTTTATAAAAGAATACAAATGGAAACATTATACATTTATGTTTAGTTAGGAATTGGCAGAAATTCCTTTTTTTATGTACTCCAAAAGCAATAATTCCAAAATGATGATAAGATGAATTCTATTATATTAATGATGAAAATTCTGTCCTTTGTGCAGTATGATCATTATTCACTTTAACCTTTCTTTGATATTTGTCTCTGACTGTCTTAAAAAAAATGGTTCCAGTTTTTGGCTCCATTTTCCTAGTGACTTTAAACACTTTAAAGCTAGGTAACTATTAAGCAAATAGGTAATGTTTAGTTAGATAATGTAAAACAATAAAGCATTTTTAAAAAACTGTAATAACATTTAAAGATGTTCTTAGGTAGTAAATTGGCAGGTCCTATTTATACGTATCAAATATGTAAGATGAGCATTATTAATTGCAGAATTCTCTTGAAATTTATAATTTATTGCATTGACATCCTAACTATTTAGAAACAGTATGTACTTTTTAAAAATTGAAATAATACCTTTATCAAGTAATATAGAAAGCTTGCATTGCTTAATCAACTATTAATTAATAAATTAAATTTATTTGCAACTCTAGATATTGTTTATTTTAAAGACAAAAGATAAATTACATAGATGTATGTATTTAACAATTTGGAAAACAAGGCAGATGAATTTAGAGATCCTATAAAAATAATTGATGACTTCGCAATGGGGAGGGGAAGTCATAGTTACATTGGCAAGATTTTTTATGTTTTTTATGTTCCATTCCCTGTTAATATGAATCGGCTGCTGCATAGAACTGTAGAATTTTGAAATCGAGGCACCAGGCACATACAACACCAAAAGCTAAACATTCAGACAAAAGTTAGTGCTGCCAAACTAATATTTAACATGATAGAAAAGATAAACTGTATATGATATTAAGTATTTCAGTTGTCTTCCAAATAAATTAAACTTACCATCTGTTCTAGCCTTATTGTTCTTTCCTTCCTTTTGAAAGACTGTTTTTGTATACTACTGAAAGGCTAATCGTTCTTCAATTCTGTTTTCCACCATTTTTCCATAACTGGTGGTCAGTTGGTAGTAAGTGGGCTTTGACCAACTTGATAAGGATTCATTACAGTAGGAGACTGAGATAATCAGATTATTCTAGTTAGTGAATATAAGGAATCAACAGACAATTTGGTAGCTAATATTATTAATATTTTTGATAGAAAACCTGACAGTTTGTGAGCCACATTGGAGACCCTTCTACATGTCATGTTATTAAGAAAAGCTAGTTCCATAGGAATAAAGGTTAGCTTGATAGGGATAGGGATAGTTTATCAACTGAATTCCTGAGGAAATTGAGCTCCTCTTTATTTGGATTTAAATTAGGCTCTTAATTTTTCTGGTGGTTGTGTGTGTGAGGGAGGGAGGGAGAGACAGAGAGAGACGAGAGAGAGAAAGGAGAAAGCGGCCAATGAAAGCATAAGTTCTGACTTAGTAGAGCCTATTTTAAATTGTTTCCCTTTCCCTATAGAGTTTTACTGAAGAAGGAGGAAACAACCACAGAGGGAACATTTATTAATAGGGAGGTAGAGTGAAAAAGAAGGGAGAAGGAATTATATTAGTAAAAGTTATTTAGCTGCACAATTAGTTTCATTTTTAAGCCTTTGGGGTTTTTTTGCCTCTTAACCAAGTGGGCAAGAAGAATGGATTTAGGAAACAAACTGTAATGCTAATAACAATAAAAATGCAAACGTGACAAAATGTAGTTCACACTAATTTAAATTTGCAAATATTTTTATCTTGTTTAAAATTTGTGTAGTTCATCATTATCAGTAAGTTCAGATATTCAAATAAATTATAATTTAGTAAATAAAACAATGATTTGCTACCACATTAAGACAATCTGATTACTGTTAGGCAATTATTGTTTTCCCATAAGAGTTAGGATCTTACCAAGTTCAAAAGAAGCTTAACTGTGCTTGACTGCAACATTTTCTCTCGCCTTCAACCCTTGATTCCCAAGATTTCTGCACATTCATGCACATTTCTAGAATTGGAAGTATGGTTACTGGAATTGCTGGAAATTTCAGAAGCTTTTTTTTAAGAAAAAGGAACAGAATTATGTGCAAAGGAATTTCAAAAGAATATTTCATATAATGTTTATCAAAATAGTGCACAATGTATAAAATTATACCATGTCTGTAGTACGATGAGCCTTTCATTTCTCATCTATATATTCATTTATTGTTCCATTTTTTCTTAGTTCTTTCTTGTTTCTTATTCCCCTATTCCTGTTTTCTTCTCTTGAATTACAATACTGACTTGTATGGTATGCTTGGATGAACAAGGGTTTTGAAGTGAAGCCGCCTAGTGGTTGTGTTAGAAAAGTGTTGATTTAAGAAGTTTTCTTGTGAATTTAAGAAATGTGATGATGGGTAATTTTATTATCATTTTGTTTGCTATATAGATTCATAAATACAGTATATTTTATGCATTTCTTCCATAAATTATTCCAATTATTATTTTGCATAAGATACAATGTCTAATTTGTCTAACTTAGGGTAATTTAACAGATCAGTGATTTTGATCTTTTTAGCTCTTTTTTGCTGGCATTGTAAATTAGTATTTTATATGTAGGTATTGTAGGAACAAAATTAGTATTATTATTTACATTAGTAATAACATTAGTATTTATATGTTTTATTTCCCATGAAAACAAAAACAATGAATATACTTTGCTTACCTTTTTTGTGTATTAGTACCATCATTTAAAACACCTGATCATTGCTGCTTTCCATGATTATTTTTCCATTTTACAAATACATTATCATGTCTACATATGCATTCTCATTTGTATATATTTATTACATTATAAATCATTATACATTATTATAAAACTATTTTTGTTAATTATAAAATATTTGATGCAGATGGTTTATATTTAAATCAGTGTAGTGTAGAAGTCACACACCTGTATATTCTAAAAATGATCAATGAGCATAGTATGTCCGAGGACTGGTAACATGGTAACCACTATACTGTAGTAATACTATTTTAGTAGCAATAATAATAGCTTTTGATTTTCTGAGAAATATGAAAAAAATTAAAATATAAATGAAAAGAAATGTAACAAAGGTTATATATTTGTAACTTAACTGATATTCATACAAACATTTATTGAGAATATAATATACATAAATAAAGCTGAATATAGCTGTTGGTAACAAATTAATTCAATTTTTCAAAATTAAACCAAATGTATTAACGGATGACTCAAGGATAGTTGGCTATGTATTTTTTTGGTTACTGATTATGTACTTTATCCGCTTATGATATGCAACAAATACACATGTATTTACATTGAATGTAATTTTTGTTTGGAATATTTTTGGGAATTGTTTGAAGAATTCCAGATACCTTAAACATGAACCAATTTAAGTGACCTGAGATTGATTCATATTGTTTTAATTGTGTGTCCCCTCCCCCTGGTAGTTGAGGAAAGAAATGAAAGCTATGGGAGTTGGTCCCAAAGTTCCCCTTAAATATTTCACCAAATCTTTCCAAAGTAACCATTGAATCATTTTCCAAGCTAGGTTTTTGGTTGAGTTGCAGTTTCTACTCTCTCAAACTGTACTTGTATTTTGTAGTATTGGTACATATTGCAAATAGTGCTTATATGTAAACCTTGACTGTTTATAAAATCCATATACAATTTTATATTATTAATATATTGAACAGGTCATATTAAATGCCCCATATTTATATAGTTGTTATTTGGAATACATTAATGGGGGGATGGCCAGAGCTACTTTTATCAATATCCTCTGTAACAGACTTGGGAAATTGAAAAGATAATATTCTTCTAAAATCAAATCAGCAAATGATACCGGAAATTGGTGCTAAAATATCCTGAATGATGTTCCTACTGGATTGGATTATAAAATGAAAAGGTTAGTTAAAATATTTTACATACTCAGTACTGTAGTGACAATATTTTTTCAGTTGGACTGAATCATTATGCAGGAAGTATTTATTTTAGGTGACAAACATATACAATCTTTTTCCCCCAGGATATATTTATGTTCATCACAAGACAACTGAAAGGATTAGAAGATACAAAAAGCCCACAATTCAACAGATATTTTTATTTATTAGAGGTAAATATAAACAATTGTTATTCATATTCATCTTAGTTTGATCAAATATTTAGTCAGTCAAATATATATTCTGCATAAAATACAATAGCATTTTAAGCATATTTGAAACATCTGTATTTATGATGCAGTGTTATTCAGTACTGACTTTACCTATTCTTTATTAAATTATAGTTACTGTATCTTTTTCTCCTAAATAGAATATTGCATGGGTTAAATCTTACAACATATGCTTTGAACTAGAAGATAGCAATGAAATTTTTACTCAACTGTATAGAACGTTATTTTCTGTGATCAAGTGAGTATATCTTCAACAGTAATTTTGATACTTGATGGAAGTGAAAGATTGTTTTGATTGTTAGGAGTAGGCTTAAAATATGTAAGCATGGAGGTGAAAAAAGTTGCACGGATGAGTAACATTTTCAACCCCATAAAATATTTTCCTTGCAATCTTGACTAAATGGGATGTTCTAGGGTACAAGTTAAGACCTCTTCTGGCCAATAATTTAAATACAGCTGAAATGACTATTGCTAGCAACAAGGTAGAAATAATATTGTTAGGATTACTGGTGGACTTGCATGAGGTTATCTTATGTTGTGTTCTCAGTGAGCTTGATGTTCATTGTGTTTGGGATAGACTATTGAAATTTTGGTCAGAATGGAAAAGATGGTACATGGCAGGTTGGGGGGGAACAGCAATGAAAAGAGAATGACAAGTAGGAAATCTCTTGAGGGCCAGATAAGAATTGTGGTTTTGCAGTCTCAAAGAAACGATTCATGATCCAAATTCTAATTTAGAACAGGCCATAATAACTTACACTATGTTGCTGAGCTGACACTGTTCTCATTTTAGCAATGGTCATAACCAGAAGGTTCATATGCACATGGTAGATTTGATGAGTTCTATCATTTGTGAAGGTGATACAGTATCGCAAGAGCTTTTGGATACAGTTTTAGTCAATCTAGTCCCTGCACATAAGGTAAGAATTAATATTTTAATATAAAAATATTGCAAATTGATACATAGTATTCTTGGCAAAATATACTGCAACTACCTTTTTATTCATGTATTTATAACACAAAGTAGATTGATTATTTGAAAGAGTGAACTTAGCCAATATTTATCCTATTTCTTAGAGAGTCTCTAAAGCATGGAATAAAAGAATGTTATGCTGGTGTAAACTTAATGAGGAGGATCATTAGATAAATTATATTCATACTTGCATTCTTTCTCTTTTTCTATCAAATAATTATTTTTATTACTATTAAATTTCGCCTTACTAAAATCTGAAGTATATTGTCATTGCCATAGCAGTGAGTGGGAGGGAAGTGAGAAGGCATGAGAACAGTGAATCTGGACACATTTTAATTAATTTTCATTATAGGTTTTATTTTAAGCCAAGTTAATCTAGAGATGCTTTCTATAATTAAAATAAAAAATGACAGTCTGAATTATGAATATACCATATTTGTGTATGAAAATAAAATTGTAGAATATTGTCATTATCATTGGATACATGAAGTTTAACATGAATGCATTCAAATGATTAGATTGTGAGATGGAAGGTAATAAAAAGTTGGCCCTAAGCTATAACAGAGAAGGAGGAGGAGAAAGAGGAGTAAGGATAAAAATCAAACTGCATGATTGACAGTGGAATCTTGTACACCTTAATCAGATGTACCTCCAGCTGTCCTCTGGGGTATCCTGGGGAAATAGATGACATGTGAGATATGAAGCCTGAATGCTTCTGTCTTTAAAAATTGTACACAACATTAACTGTAATGTACATTTGTATTTTATGTACTCAATATATAGTGGTTGGAATGCTTGCAGATGTAATATATTTAACCAATATTACCCATCCTGTTCTTTAATTTTTTTAAAAAAAATCCAATTATGTTGATTTACTTACTTGTATTAAGTATAATTTTTTAGAATAAACCTATAATTTTGTGTCCAATATACTTTTCAGAATTTAAACAAACAAGCATATGACTTGGCAAAGGCTTTACTGAAGAGAACAGCCCAGGCTATTGAACCATACATTACTAATGTAAGTGATAATTTAAAATGACCATGTAAAAAAAACCTGAATAATATATCGCTAGTGTTAATATATATTTATATTGCACATTGACTAGTTTAGGACTTTCCTACAATCAAATCATAGGTTGACTGTATTCTTATTTAGTTTGCATCATTAATAAATCAAAGCTAATTACATCAGTTGTTAGATGCATTTATTATCTTATGTTTCTAGTTGTCCTTCTACAACATAGCTTTGAAGCATGAAACTAGATGTTCATTTATTGATAGTTAATATCCAATTAGTATTGAGAGCCAGTTTGCTATAATGGTTAAGGTGCTCGCCTGGAAACCAGGAGACTGAGTTCTAGCCACCCATTGGAATGACTTTGAGCCAGTCATGCTCTCTCAGCCCAATGATAAATATGCAGACAAGGCACACAATAAAATGTAAAATAATAGCAATAATTAAGAAGTTAATAATAGAATACCATTAAGTTCATTGTCATCTGTTTGAATCTGCAACCTGTACATACAGTTACAGTACTGTACATGATTATTTGAGAATAAACTCCATTGAACTAAAGGAACATTTTCAATTATATATAAGAAATATTGATCCAGTATATTTTTTCCACAAATCCCCCCCCCCACAAAAGCACTTACTTTTCAGCATCTGCTGGAAGATATAATCTTATAGATGATTCAAGATCTATCTAGCAGTCATCTTTATAGTTGCAGCTGAACTTTTCCAAGTAGTTCTAGTCACAAAAAATGCTAATTGCTTTTCATATTTTATTCTAATCAATATAAAATGTATGTATGTCATTGATCTTTTGAAAGACTTCAGCATTTTTGGAGATAGAATTTTCTCGTACTCTTTCTTCGTGCAGTTTGATTTGGAATTGGTCTACGAAAACTAAAGCATTTCAGAATAATTCATAGAATAGATCTGTGTTATGCTAAGTGGAGTACTGTCTAGTACCTAGTTTTTACCTTAAGAGATATTATAGTTTACAAAGGCTTGCATGTCTTCGGAACTAAGGAAGTATTTATTTTAATAACATCAGAATTTTTTTAAAGGATTATTTTTTCAAAATATAATATGTATATAAGTGTTCAACATGAATAACTGACATTTATTCTTGATCCATTAGCAATACAGAAATGTATTACATTTTATTTCAAATTGTATATTAATTTTGATGATTCATTAACAGCTCACATTAGTAATCTATACATTTATACAGTTATTTCTAGATATTTAAATGTCAGGTTCTTTGCTGTAAATTGTGAATTTAAATATATACAGAATCCAGTTGACACTTGCTTTTTAAGTACGTATACCTGTTACCATTAATATATTTTAGTTTTCCTGTAATTAATTTAATTGCAAAAGCAAAGTAAATGAAAAGTTAGCTTCCAATTTAATGAATGAATCTTGATTTAGTTAGAAAATTAGAATTGTTCTGAAATAAATTAAAATATTTATTTTTCTATCCTGTTCATATTTTGATTTTTTCCCCACAGTTCTTTAATCAAGTGCTTATGCTAGGAAAAACATCCATCAGTGATCTCTCAGAGCATGTTTTTGATTTAATTTTGGAGCTATATAATATTGACAGCCATCTTTTACTCTCAGTTTTGCCACAGCTTGAGTTTAAACTTAAGGTAAGTATCACAAGATAAAAGTATCACTGCTGTTAATTGAAGATTTAAATCTGTGTAGTGGGCATGGATAATGCACCATTTTTCAATAAGAACTTTAATTCTGTAGGGAATGCCACTCTTTCAAAGTCCTTTTTCTGATGAAAATCCCTCTACATTTCAGACATGTTTTAATATCTCAGTATATGCTAATGGTCTTCTTTTTTCAACTATCATTGAATAACAAAAATATACACTTTTAATTCTCTAATTTCCAGTGTTAAGTGGCTATCTTTCCTCGTAACTACCTGCAAACAGATACAAAAACAAAACGAAGCAAATTTATTTAAAAACCAGATCTTCTAGCCCTAACTTAAATCAACAAAATGGTGCATTTCCATCACAAAGTTGGTTAGAGTAGAAGGAAAGCTGTTGTAAATTGTTATTTGTTTCGAAGTTGATTTGATACTCCATATGATTTGCACATGGAGTAAGTTATTCTGTTTACCCAAAGGTACATATGACAAAGGATGTTTTTTACAGAACAATTTCTGTTCTATTGTGTATGTATGTGTACACACAAATGTCAGTTATTTTAGTTGAGATATTTGTTATTTCTTTTAGTGAAGAAGCTTATTTGTGTAGATTTATATACTTTTTTTAAAAAAAAAAATTTCTAGAGCAATGACAATGAGGAACGACTCCAGGTTGTAAAACTTCTTGCAAAAATGTTTGGAGCAAAAGATTCAGAGCTGGCAGCTCAGAACAAACCCCTTTGGCAGTGCTACTTGGGAAGGTATGTTTTCTTTTCTTTTGTTTCTCACTAAATTTAGCCTTAATGTATTATAATTATTCATTATATGTATTTTGAAATATTTGTTGTTGTTAGTTGCGAAGTCATGTCTGACCCATCGTGACCTCATGGACAACGTTGCTCCAGGCCCTCCTGTCCTCCACCATCCTCTGGAGTCCACCCAAGCTCATGCCCACTGCTTCAGTGACTCCATCCAG
>JANHFP010003497.1:299516-313515 GCA_032468135.1 Calamaria suluensis
ACGAGGCTTTGAGTGACATTGAGTTGGCCACGTGCACTCAGTCACAGGACACCCAAGCCACGCCCACAGAACCGATGCGGGGGGCACTGAGGATACGTTTGTAGCACCAAGGGGGCAGTGGACTGAAAAAGTTTGGGAACCACTGGGATAGACTATAGCCTCTATTGGGGACACCCATCCTGGAATTTTCAAATAGTATCTATCTTTAATATTGTTCCATACATTGATTAAGGCATTCCTAATCTATTGTTTTTGGAAATATCTGTATGTTTTAATTTTATCCTTCCACAGGAATAAGTGCCAACCTGCCTGAAGGTCATGTCCTTCTAAGTTCAATATTCTTTTATTTTTTAATTGCACCCAATCTTCAAAAGCTTCATAATATATCTCCCAATTTGGTAAGCCGAGGCCCCCTTTGAGCCTGGAATCTTGTAGATGAGGTCTCCTAATTCTTGGTTTTTTCCCTAACCATATAAATTTCCCAACTTCTTTATTCAAATTATTAAAAAAAAACTTTATTTAATTTAATTGGTATTGTCTGAAACAGAAATAATAATTTTGGGAGAATGTTCATCTTGATAAGTGCAGTTCTATCTGTTAATGATAATTTTAAGTTCCGCCATAGGTCTAAATATCTTCGGATCTTTTGCACCACCTTGTCATAATTGTCCTCTCTTAAAGATCAACATCTTCCCATTAACCAGATCCCCAAATATTTTACTTTTTTGACAATTTTCATTTCTAATATTTCTTCCAATTTATCTCCATTTTTTCGTACAATTCTTCACTAATAAATTAGTGTTTTGTTTGTTAATTTTCAGCCCTGCCACCTTGCCAAAATCCTCTATCTCCTCTATCCGTTTAATTCCAGTCTCCAAGGGGTCCTCAATAATGAACCCCAAATCATCAGCGAATGCCCAAATCTTGTACTCCTCTTTCTTGATTTTGAGTCCTTGTAAATTTGGATTTTCTCTAATTTGAATAAGTAAAATTTCTAAGGCCAATATAAAGAGTTGGGGGGAACAGTAGACATCCCTGCCTAACTTTTGTAATATTTATTTTATCTGTAAGTTCCCCATTCAGTATTACTCTCACGGTTTGTTCTGAATAAATTTATTTAATTAATTTAATAAATTTTTTGCCAAATTTCATATATCCCAATTGATTGAATAGAAAATTCCAGTTTAGGTTGTTGAACGCTTTTTTGACATCCACAAACATCCAGCTGCCTTTCTGGGTGCACCTCATAAAATTCAAGTATGTTAATGATAGTTCTAATATTGTTTCTAATATACCTGTTCGGAAGAAATCCATTTTGATCCAATCCAATTAAATGAGTAAGAATTTTTTTTAATCTTTCCAATAAGATTGATGCTAAAATTTTATAATCTGTGTTGAGCAGCAAGATTGGCCGATAGTTTTGGATCAAATGTCTATTTATCTTATCTTTGGGGATCAAAGTAATTAATGCTTCTTTTCATGATTTCAGAAGATTGGCTTTCCCCATTGCCTCATTGTAGGTTTTAAGCATTACATCTTCTAGGACATCATAAAAAACTTTATAGAATTCTGCAAGTATGCCGTCAGGTGATTTTTTGTTTTTTTGTTTTTGAGTTGCTATTTTCAATTCCTCTGTCGTGATATCTTTGTTTAACATTTCCATCCAGTCCTCTTCTATAGGTTGAAAAGTTTTATTTTTATGGTAATTATAAATCTCATTTTCATCTATATCAACCTGTTTATAGAGGTTCTGGTAAAAAATGTCAACATTTATTTTCTTCGATTCCTGATTGTGACATAATTCCCCTTTGTCGTTTTGCAAATAATGTATCAGCCTTGCTTCTTTATCTAGCTTTAATTTATGTGCTAACCATCTGACCAGCTTGTGTGCATGTTCAAAGAATATTTGTTTTGATCTTTTGAGTTTTTGCGATAGTTTTTCCTGGTGTTCTAAATTTAATTCGTGTTTAGTCAGTTCTATATCCTATTTAATTTTTAAGTCTGATCCTAAGTGCAATCTATTTTCTAAGTTCTGTAATTTTTGTTGTAAGTGATGTTGTTCCATTCTTCTCTCTTTATTTCTCCTTGCCCCATATGCTATTGTTAAACCTCTGGCGTACACTTTCATAGTATCCCAAATATTTTGCAAAGGGGTATCTTCATTAAAATTCTCTTTTAGAAAAATATCCAATTATTTTCACATCCAATTTTTATATTATTTTATTAAATTTATATACCACCCCTCTCCATAGACTCGGGGCGGTTTACAGCCATATTAAAACAGTACCATATATATTATTTAAAACTTAAAAACCAAATATTTCAAAAAGGCTGATCAATTTAAAAACCCAATTTAAATTTATGAAACCCAATTTAAAACAACTAAAAACCCCAATACTGGATCAACTCAGGCTGGCCAATTTGAACAAGTAGGTCTTCAGCTCCCAGCGAAAAGATGTTAAACCCGGGAGCCTCCGCAGCGCAAGAGGGTTGGAGCCGCCACAGAGAAGGCCCTTTTTCTGGGGTTCACCAGATGACACATAGCCGTCATTGGGACCCTCAGTAATACCTCTCTGTGGGACTGCACCGGTCGTGTGGAGGTATTTGGCAGCATGCGGTCTTGCAGATACCATGGTCCAGTGCTATAGGTCGCCCTATAGATCATAATTAAGATCTTAAAGCGAACCCGGAAGACCACCAGTAGCCAATGCAGCTAGCGTAAAAGAGGGGTCGTCCGGGCAAACCACGAGGCCCCCAGGACCACCCGCGCAGCTGCATTTTGCACCAGTTGTAGTCTCGGGGTGCTCCCCACAGGAAGCCCCATATAGAGAGCATTACAATAGTCCAGGCGGGAGGTGACCAATTATCCTATAAGGAAGCTTCAAAATAAATAAACAAGATCTATATATTCAAAAGAAAAAATGTAAACTGTCACAACAATCAAACAGCCTGACACAGGCAATAACACACCTTCCTGCATTATTCCTCAATATGATTCCAACTAGCAAGGAATTTGTAATTTGGCAAAACTGCAAATGAGATTAGTGAACTCAGTTTACTTGCATTAGTAATCTGTGTAATTGATACCGACAAAGCACTCAAGCAAGCATCCATAAGAAAGGTTCCTGCTCTGTAAATTTCCCCTGGGCTATTTTCAGCCACCATTGACCTTGTTTTGCAACTCTGTCCTCGTATCAGTCACATTCACACATCAGCTTGAATTTCCTAAATCAGTTTCCTATTGAATGTCATTCATGCTCCTTCCCCATACAAGGTTGTCAAGGTTTCTCAAAGGTTTTTCAGACCTCCAATGCGGGGCTTTGTGTATGCCCATTTTTTCCCTGAGTGTCAGTTCAAGTTCACTGAAACTTGTTGGCAAGAGGGAAATTAATGTTCCAACCTGGCAAGGACACTTGAAGAACGAAGAACCAGATCCACACTCGGTGATAGAATAATTAATTACAACTAGGAAACATACAATTCAGACTGGTGATTGTTCAATTACACCTGCAGAAGACAGGTCACAAATTAATTTTCTCCCAAAGAGTTAGTCAAAAAGGTCAGGATATTTTTTTTCCATCCATTGAAGGCAATGGGAAAAAAACTATTTTAACAGATATTCCACTAAAATTAAGGTTAGATATTTAATACCACAATTCTAATGCTGCTATGTGGTATCCTTCACTCTTAAAATAAAGGAAATCTCTGGTTAATTTAAACCACACATTTGATTTAAATTCACAAGCTATAGCATGTAACCTTGGTTCTGCATGTAACTTTGATGACTGGTACCAGAGATTTAAATCAAAGGTATGGTCACATACCTGCATGGTCACATAAATAGACAAGACCAAATTATATAAATATAATTTATAGATTGTTGATCAGAAAGATCGGCAGTTTGGCAGTTTGAATCTCTAGTAAAGGTCTCCTGCATAAGCAGGGTGTTTGGGCCAGATTACCTCCAAT
Source organism: Calamaria suluensis (assembly GCA_032468135.1). Taxonomy (NCBI): domain Eukaryota; kingdom Metazoa; phylum Chordata; class Lepidosauria; order Squamata; family Calamariidae; genus Calamaria; species Calamaria suluensis. The sequence continues at coordinate 303,486 of JANHFP010003497.1, forward strand.
GTCCCTTCCAATACTCTTACTGCATATATGTTTTTATTCTAATGTAATCCACTCAGCGTCCAGATATTAAAGTCCTATTTATGAGATTAGTAAGATTCTTGATGGGACACAGTGGCTCAGCAGGTTAGACAACTGAGCTTGTTGATCGGAAGGTTGGAAGTTCAGTGGTTCAAATCCCTAGTGCCATGTAATGGGGTGAGCTCCTGTTACTTGTCCCAGCTTCTACCAACCAAGCAGTTTCGAAAGCACGTAAAACTGCAAGTAGAAAAAATAGGGACCACCTGTGATAATCCCGCCCAACCTGATTAACAGAAAAGCCCCCCCAAACAAACTTCCAAAAGCAAAATGTCTGTTATCAGAAGTTCTCGGCACTTCTTGAAAAACAGCAAACTTAAATTGTTTACCAGCAGGAGCTTTGGCTGCAATCCAGACCTTAATTAGCACATACCAATTCTTATCAGCACAGAAGATAACAGGAACCGAACACAAGCAGAAATCCGAAATGAAGGAAACAATTTGACCCCAGCAAAGAACCCAACCCATCCTCTGCCTTATAAAGCCTTCACATAATTAACGTTTACTCATGAAGAACCTTTCCTTATGCCTCTTGTCCCTGCGTCTCTTCCTAGCATCCACTAGGGGTGCTGTTTTTTCTTCCTCCTCTGAGCTCTCACTCCCAGCGTCAGAGGCTAATTGGTCCGTGATGTTCTCAGCTAATTGGTCCATGCCGTTCCCTGCCATATCAGTTCACTCCTCCGTGTCTGAATAAGACTGCGGCTGAGGCATGACACCACCTTTGGTGGGAAGGTAACAGTGTTCCATGTGCCTTTGGCATTTAGTCATGCTGGCCACATGACCATGGAAACGTCTTCAGATAGCACTGGCTCTTCACCTTTGAAACAGAGATGAGCACCGCCCCCTAGAGTCGGAAATGACTAGCACATATGTGTGAGGAAAACCTTTACTTTTTAAGATTCTTGATGTGCAACCACACTTTGTACTCTCCTCATTTTTATTAAACATATAGTGTATATTTAACATTTATTAAGTGATGCTGGATTGGAAGATGAATGTAGTTTTAAAATTGGAGGAAGAGACATCAATAACCTATGTTATGCTGATGATATTACCACATTACCAGAAAATCCAAAGGATCTGTAAACTCTAGTACTGGAAGTGAAAAAAAAATGAACTAAAATTAAATATAAAGAAGATAATAATGTAATAATATAAATAATGACAATAGGTAGAATAAGCAGTCTTAGAATTGGCAATGAAGATAACATAGCAGTGGGCAGGATCCAGTAGTGGGTTTCAAAAACCATTGCTACCTGTTTGCTCATGGGCGCATGCACACTATATTTCTGCACATGTACAGAAGCATCCGGGTGGGTGGGTGGAGTCTCTCGCCTCCACCTCTACCAGTTCGCCAGATCTGGGGCAAACCGGTAGCAACCCACCAGTGGTAGGTTCTGTTTAGCATTGGGTAGAGCAGCCATGAAGGCCTTGGAAAAGATATGTAAAGTTAAGAATGACTTAATGGAATGCAATCAGGAACAATTTAATGTACAAATGAAATTTATATTTCACAAGGACAGTCCTCCATTTCTCTTTTCGCAACAAAATACCTTATGCCACTAGACTTGAAATTCTGGGTTTAGAAAATTTAGAACTACACCACTTTCAGTACGACCTAAGCATACTTCATAAAATCATCTGTCCTACCTGTCAAGGACTACTTCACCTTCAGCCGCAACAATACAAGAGCACACATAGATACAAACTCAAAGTGAACCGCTGCAAACTTGATTGCAGAAAATATGACAGAGTGGTCAATGCCTGGAATGCACTACCTGAGTATGTGGTCTCATCCCAAACCCCCCAGAACTTTAACCTAAGACTGTCTACTGTTGACCTCACCCCATTCCTAAGTGGTCTGTAAGGGGTGTGCATAAGAGCACCAGTGTGCCTATTGTTCCTGTCCTAATGTTCTCTTTATTTGTATTCATATTTGTATCCAATTCATGCTTATTCTTATATATATATTACCTAATATGTAATCGACAAAATAAATAAAAAAATAATTAAAAAAATTAAGCAAGAGGTTGGACTAGAAGACCTCCAAGGTCCCTTCCAACTCTGTTATCCTATTATATTCTACTTATTGATTTATTTCCCCTTGGTTTCTTATTGAACCCCATCAGATTTTAACAAAAGCCCAGGATACCTTGGAATATAGTCAGAAAAACTCTTGAGTTAGAAGCCTGGGCTGATTTCCTGCTTCAGTTAGGGATAAATAGAAAGAAGGCAGAGTGCAGTTTGGAATGCAACTGGCAGCTGCTTTGACTCATCACATGTTCTTCACTTAATTATTGCAATATGACAGTTGTGACTTTCATGTGTGCAGGAAACAAAGACCAATTTATGCCAAACAACAAATACTGGTTTATATTATATCAACTATCTAACTTTTGATTCACTTTATATACTAATGACCAAATAATCAAATGAGTCCCTCATGAGATGCCTTTGTGAATGGCAATCTTCTTACCATCACACCATTATGAAAGGGTACATTTCATTTTTTGCATTTATGCCCTTTTCCCTTGCTCTTTTCCCTTGCTTTTATACAAAACCATAATTTATTTTTAAATTTTAATTTGATATGTTGTTGTTGTTAGTTGCAGTCATGTCCGACCCATCGCGACCCCATGGACAATGTTCCTCCAGGCCTTCCTGTCCTCCACCATCCTCTGGAGTCTACCCAAGCTCACGCCCATTGCTTCAGTGACTCCAGCCAGCCAGCTCGTGCTGGTACTGGGTCATTACAATTTATATTCCAAATGCGGGAAGTCCTGTACAGTTAGGAACAGAGCCTATCATACCAAAATTTTAATTAAATACACAAAGATTTGAGTTAAATATACAATGGTTCAAGTTCATTAAACAAAACTACCTATATAGTATTATTATGTATGCTTTTTTTTCACTCTAGAGCTTTGCTTCCAGTTTTGCAACATAAAGCTAAAAAAGGTCCTCCTCAACAGGCCAAGTATGCCATTCACTGCATCCATGCAATATTCTCCAGTAAAGAAACACAATTCGCCCAGATATTTGAGGTATTTTTTATTTAATACTTATACTGTATTTATAGTAGAAAATTCTGAAGAATTTGATTTATGTATGGGTTAAAATGCTTTTAAATGCTTGCAGCTGACTCCTTTTTAATGAATGTTAACATTTACCATCATTTATGTATTTTAGCCACTACATAAGAGTCTCGATCCAAGTAATCTGGAACATCTGATTACACCACTGGTTTCCATTGGCCACATTGCCTTGCTGGCACCTGATCAGTTTGCTGCCCCGCTGAAATCTTTGGTGGCTACATTCATAGTTAAAGATTTGTTAATGAGTGACAGGGTAAGAATTGCTTTGCTTTTTGCAGTAAAATATCTTTAAGTTGTACATTATATTGTGTGCATTTAACAAGAGTAAATAGCTATACACTTCTTAGTATGTCCAGCATACTCAGTTGAATAATGATAAAATGTAAACTTATGAAGGGTAATGAAGACAAACCAAGAATGTAATAATAGGTTTCTAGAGAAATGTAAAATTGATTTTTTCGTCCTGCTTATTCAATTTCTTTCCTTTTTCTAGAAAATGGATGTACACATTTTGTATATGAACAATATTCTATTAAATATTGTGAACTTATAATAGTAACTGTTGCAGGGCTATGATGACCCAACTCAAAGCAATTAACAACCCAAAACCAGGAACTTAAAAAACAAACTGTCTTGCAGGTTCAGGTGGGGGTGCTGTTCCCAGGTCCTCCTCTGAACTGTCCTTTTCTGACTCCACCCCTCTCTCACTGGAGTCCGCCTGGGCCTGCTTTTCCTCCGCTCCGACCTCCCCCTCACTGGTCTCTGCCAGCTGTTCCTCCCTGACATCTGAATTGGATGCTGGCAGAGGCATGACAAGGGGTGTCAAACTCAAGGCCAATGGGGTCTGCCTGGAAATATCAAAGGACTGGCCTGTGGTACCTCTGCCAGCCAAAGCAGGCTGCGGAGAGTTGCATGTGGCCCATGTTTGGCCTCCTGCAGCACTCTGCTTGCCAAAAACAGGCCATGCAGAGGCCTCACAAGCCTTCCATGTACACATTTTTGGCCGGCAGAGTGCTGCAGGAGATCATGGAGGCCAAAAACGAGGCATGGGGGGGCACGTGTGCCCCCGTGCTCTGTTTTGGCCAGCAACGTGCTGCAGAATGCATATGTCCCCTCACAAGCCCATGGAAGAGAACTACAATGCTGATCTGGCCCTCAAAGAAATCTAATTTGACATCCCTGATCTATTGTAATCCAGCTTTCCCCCACCTGATTACTTCATGTTGTTTTGGCTTCACATACAGACATAGCCAAAAATATTGGTACCTTCCACTTTCCTCCAAAGAATTTCAATTTCCTATGTAGTAAATTTAAACTGCCACAGCTATTTGTATATCATTCTTTATGACATTGAGGGCACACTTTGTTTTGGATGTAGAACTTAACATATTAATGGCAATAATAAATGAAAATAATATGAACATGATTAAATTATTGGCACCCTCAGAAATGAAAAGACTTTATTGGGTTTTAATGATCTCTTAACAGACTCTTTAATTACAGTCACAGGTATCTTCCATCTCATAATCAGTCACTCAGCCTGTTTGATTGGGGAAAAGTACTGAAGTGTTTTGTCATTGTGTGTAACACACTGAACATGGACAAAAGAAAGAAAAGCAGAGAGTTATCTGAGGAGGAAAAGAAAGTAATAGTAAGCATAGTAAAGTTAAAGACTACAAAACTGTTTTCAAAGAGCTTCCTGTTCCTTTGACCACCGTTATTTATGTTATCAAGAGATTTAGATGGTAATCTGCCTCTTTAGATATGGTCATCAGAAGAAAATTGATCCCCAGTAGAACAGACGGATAGTTTGAATGGTGGAGTAAGAGCAAAGGAAAACTTCAGAACAGAAACTATTGACTTCTAAAATCAAGAACTATACATCAAGTTACAAGATCCATCACTTATCTAAGTGAACAAGCTTCCATGATTTCAGACCCGGGAAAGCCCCACGTTTAAAACCCACTCCAGACTGGAATTTGGTAAAATGCATGTTGACAACCCTCAGTCTTAGAACAACGTCTTTTTGAGAGATGAAACTAAATTAAATGTTTTTTGGTAAGTCACAGCAATGTTATGTTTAAAGAAGGGAAAAACAACGGTTTTAAAGAAAACAGCACCATCCCTACTGTGAAATTTGGAGGAAGCTCCATAAAGTTATGGGTTGCTTTGCTGCCTCCAGCACCAGGTGCCTTGAATCTTCTGGATACAATGAAGATTATCACTGCATTTTGTGGTGAAACATAATGTCCAGTGTTAGGAAGCTCTGATTTCAATCACAGTTTTTCCCACAGGATATTGACCTAAAATACGATCCAAGAATACAGCTGTAATACAATCTAAGAATTTGAAAAGTAAACATTGGAATTTTTTAAAGTGTCCTGCTGTGTGTCCTGATCTGAACATGTTTGGAAAGAGCTGAAACTCACAGTTGAGAAGAGCCATCAAATCTATGACAACAGGAACAGTTTGCAGGTGGAATAAGAGTGGAACATATTGTTGGTTGGAAATTCAGAGCTTCAGAAAGTGCCTGCTTGCAATTATTTCCTCAATTTTTAAGAATATGTCTAGTCTTTTATTAAAAGTTTGCTGTATGAACTGTGGAATAAAGTATGGTAGATGCCATTTATTTGTGTCAGTTTCAATTTATTCCATGTCAAATGTGAATTCTTTGGTTAAAAATAGAGTACCAATTCTTTTGGTCATGTCTGTTATCCCTTCTACTCTATCTGAAGGGCACCAAATCTTTAAACAAGATAAAAACTAATAGTAACTAATAATTACAGAAAGAGAAAAAGGAAAAAACGAAAGAACAAAACCAGAAGTGCAGATAAAAAAGAATGAAAAAAGAAATGACTTCTGATTTTTTTTACATGAGTTAGAAGTATAAATTCAAATTGCCCTCTTATTCTAAGGTGGTGACAACACAAGTTTCATTTTTTATTTTTCTAATCAAAATCATACATAATAATTTCATTTTTATGTTTTGTGCAAAAGGTCCAAAAGGAGTTTCCCTTCAGTATTAAAATCAGTCAGTGTCTTTTCTTTAATTAAATTTGTCAGTTTCTCCATCACAGCTAACTTCACCTCTTCACTATCCACTGTTTTTTTTAATAAAAGTAATATTTTGTTGCTTCTGTGACTTGCTTCTAGTTTAGGAGGCCTTTTTAAGATTAATCTGTTCAAACAGTATTCCCCAAAAAATCAAATGCAAATATCTTTAATTTCAAAAAAAAACCAAAAAAAAACCCCCTCACTTTCATCATCAAAGTAAAAAGCCTAGTAAAGTTTTGGTGTCTTTGAAGTATTTACTGATTTGCTCCAACTAAAAAGAAACGCTAAGCTCTTTAAGGGCAAATATTCATACCAAATACCTTAATACTTTGATTTCTGTCTATATTAGAGACCATAATGTATCAATATTAAAGCTGTGTTTCAAGATGAAATAGAGAAATAATACTGCAGTACTGCAAAAAAAAAGATTATTAATGATAATCAATAACAATAATTGTAGGTCTAGCTAGAAGCTAAAACAGTAGAATTTTTTGTTCTTAAAATACCCATCTTCTAAAACAGCTTTGCTTGAGACTGCTTACATATTATGGACATGTTTGGACAGTTCTTAGACTTTGAAAAAAAGCTTGGAATTATCTGTAAACCTTGCTTTGTGTTCTTCAAGGGAGAATGTATAAATATTATTTATGATACTAAAGTAGCAACCAATATAACTTGTTTCAGATGCCAGGAAAAAAAACAACTAAGCTATGGGTGCCAGATGAAGAAGTTTCTCCTGAGACTCTTGTAAAGGTACATTACTTAAAAGCTTAGATTTTCATAATTAAATGCTGTTTTTAATCTTATTTTCAAAACATGATGTAATAACAGTAGCACATTTTGATTTACTTTTTAGACTAAAAATGAAATAACTTTGGGTATAATAAAATATTGCTAAAATTACATATTAATATATTAACATTAATTTGATGTCTGCATGCATTTCTAATTTAATAATCTATTTCATCTTTATATAGTCATTGTTAAGGAGAACAGTTCTAGACATTATCCTTTTACATTTAGATGGATGACATTTAAAAGTGTAGGTCTAGAAGTATAGTATGGAGTAATGTAATTTTTGCCCTGTAGTTGTGGACTGGTTTAGCCTTAATCTGCAGATCCTTATAATACATAGGAATTTGCAGGTAAAGAAACCTACACCAACAATTTAGATGTTTTCCTACTGAAGACAATGTGTGGTTCAAAATAAAACAATATAAAAAAATAACAATCTTCATAAAATGACAAACAGATGACAAATCTGATCATAAAGTAGATCTCATACACCCAATGGTGCAAAACTGGGGAAGAACCAGATCTTTAAGGTTCTCTAGATCTTTTCCTAATTGTGTGGATCTTTCCCCAGTGATAAAAGTAGAGCACCCTGTAGAATATTAACAGTTCCTTTAAAGGAGAACAATATGCATGAATCACATTTTGATTTGGTTTAAGGAAAATAAAAATTTGAAATTTTCTCTGCTGCCAAGTTAAATTTTTCTTTTAGTGCTTTTTGGAGAAAAACAATCCCTTTCAGGATGAAATGTTTTGTGATGTCATAATGATCTACTAAGTGTGATAAAATTTGGCTTGATTATTTGTTAATACTTATTTCAGATGCAAGCAATTAAGATGATGGTTCGATGGTTACTAGGAATGAAGAATAACCACAGTAAATCAGGAACATCTACATTAAGACTGTTAACAACAATCTTGCACAGTGATGGAGATCTAACTGAACAAGGGAAAATTAGGTACATAAATACTTTTAAAGAACGTTACAAATATTTTTTTCAAATAATACAGGAACTAAAAATATGTTACATTTCTGAGACATTTTCTGCCTTACATTGATGTATCTAACGCTAGTGTCCAGTTTCAGTAGAACATCTTGCTGCTTTATAAATAGTAGTAAATAAAGAATAAAATGAGAATATTTTCCATATAATGTGTTACTTGTAATATGTAAGTACAAGTAGTCCTTCAATTATGACCAGAGACTGTTCAGCTACGATTCATATGACGAATGAGGGAGACTTATGACCATCCTTGAAGTTATGGTCATTGCATTGTTCCCAAAGCCATGATAGCAATTCAGGCACGTGGTATCCAGCTTATTGTTATGACATTTGCAACATCCCATCACATGATTATTATTTGCAACTTACCCTGCCATCTTCCCACAAACAAAGTCAATGGGAAGGCTGGCAGGGGGTTGCAAATCATTCTTACTCCCGTCACTTTTTCACCAGCCTGCTCATCCTCCATAGTGCCCACCCATGAGCCCCTGTTTTTTGTACTGTGCATTCATAGTGCCCACCCATGCCCTGTACTACAAGCCTGGGGTCCTCACCCACTTTCCATAGCACATACCCACTCATGCAACTTTGTCACTGCCCACCCATAGCACCCACTTGCCTACACTCCGTAGAACCTGCCCATAGTGCCTACCTACTAATCTTGCCTATTGACCTGCCTATCTGAGATTCTCACTTCTTCCCATGTCATGGTAATACTAGGTCCTCACTTAACTGCCTATGTGGTTTTCAAGTTACGATGGCAGCTGGGACTGCTGTCACTAAGTTAACCATATTGCTTAACATTGGAAATTCTAGTCCTAATTGCCTTTATAACCTCAAAAGCAATTTCTTTTTAAAGGAGATAAAACTAGATATTGTGATTGATGGGTATCTTTTGATTCATCTTAGTAAATGCAGAGAAGATGGAAAGGCAAAATCATTATGCATATTTCAGTTAAACAAGATGAAATACCTCTTAAACCCACTACCATTTTAAATATGAATGTTCAAAGATAGAAATGATTATTATCTTCAGTATACCTAGTGATGGCAGCAAGGAAATAAGCAAAAATGCCTTCGATAAATACTATACTAACTAGTCCATATCTTCTATTTATTTTTCAGCAAACCTGATATGTCTCGTCTAAGGCTAGCTGCTGCTAGTGCTATTGTTAAGCTGGCACAGGAACCTTGTTATCATGAAATCATCACATTAGAACAATACCAACTGTGTGCATTAGCTATCAATGTAAGAAAATTGAAGGAATGGGTGCTAATTAGTATTAGCTCTATATGCTTACTATATATACATTTCCAATTTCTGTGGCAAGCAGTTTGACTTTATATTTTCTAAAAGAGATTGAAGAGTCATCATTATATAAAATTTATTTTCTTCTTTTTAGGATGAGTGTTACCAGGTTAGACAAGCATTTGCTCAGAAACTTCACAAAGGCCTTTCAAGACTCAGGTTGCCACTGGAATATATGGCTATTTGCGCACTGTGTGCAAAAGACCCAGTAAAGGAAAGAAGAGCCCATGCCAGACAGTGCCTAGTAAAAAACATAAATGTGAGAAGAGAATATCTGAAGCAACATGCAGCAGTTAGTGGTAAGAAATCTCGGAACACTAACAGAATAAAGCGCACTGTTAACACCATGTCCTCCTGGCATTTATGTTTATTTTCTGTACCAATACAGTTTGCCTTAAATGTTTTTCCAAAGTGGAAGGATGCGGTTGTGAAATAACAATTTTATATTGATTGCATTGAGGCTTGATTTGCTTCTAAAGCCAATTCAAACTGCTGATTATTTTTTTTTAAAAAAAGTATATACTTTTTTTTTCTTTGTACTACATAAGTGCTTAATAAACAGTGTATTGTCTGAATCAATTTGCTTATACAAAGTATTAATGATAATACTGGTAGTAATAATAGTAATAATAATAAGGGACTTCCGCTTCCGCCTCTGCTGCGACAGGGAGAGCGAACTTCGCTCTCCCGCTCAGCCTTCG
>JANHFP010003498.1:21095-31610 GCA_032468135.1 Calamaria suluensis
GACAATGTGTTCTTTCTTCTCACAGGCCAATACATAAGAATTGTAGAAAAACCTAAAATACTAGAACAACTCTTAGGAATATGGAGCCATAAAATGAGAGAAAGTAGGGGTAGAATTTAACCTTAAAAGATCATTAATCTAGACTTCAGTCCAGTGCAATAATCATACACAGTATCCCTTAGAGATTTTCCTCCAGATTTTGTTTAAACAAATTGCCCAGTAAGAGAAAAAGGAAAACAGTCTGTTCCTTTTCTGAACAGCAATTACCGAATGGATATTTGTCCTGATGTCTAATTGAAATCTGCTTCCTGTTAATTTAAACTCACGGCTTCTTTTACTTTGTTTGGTAACAGCTCTGAACAATTTTGTCCTGTGTTGTATATGAGAAACCTTCAGATACCTGAAGACCGCTATTATGCATCCTCACTGTTCTCCAAGATAAGCAGACCCATCTTTCCAACCATTATACATAAGTTTCTGTTTTCAAGCCACTTGACATCTTACTTTGTCGCATCTGGACATTCTGAGATTTATACATTTCCTTCCTACAATACGACATTAGGGTGCAATTTATACAATTTTCTTTAGTAAACATAAAAGCTCAATATCTACATGAACAGTGTGTTGTCTGAGTACAGTTAGTTTTGAAAAAGTAGTAATAATAGTAATAATAACAATATTCATATCATTGATAGTAATCTATTATTATTATTATTATTATTATTATTATTATTATTAACTTCATTGTATAGTTAATCATTATCTTAAACTTTTGAATTTTTAGCTTCTGTTTCTGTTAACTAACTATTGGTAAAACATTGGTCCCTATTCTTATGGCCTTTCAGAAGCAATGAAAATATAGCCTTCCCAGTGGATTCTTGAATATTAGTTTTATATAATGGTGTCATTTTCCACAATTGTATGATTTGAGCTTTTTATTTTAGTTACTACTTTAATTCACTTTAATCTAACTTTATATCCTATTTCTTATTATGTAAATTTGATAAGCTGCTTATACTCTAATTGGTTTCAGGTGGAAAAGTAAATATAATACATAAGTAAATATCACAGTAAGGGACGTTAGATGTCTTCAAATTCTCAAATTTATTGGACTTACTTTAAGAACTTACACTCACTCTTCATAGCTATAACTATCTCTTTACCTATCTTGGATTTATAATTTAACTCATTACCTTTTTTGGTTTGCTTGAATGAGTGCATTAATCTGATTATTTCAAATACTGGACCTTATTTGGATGGGGCCAAACTACTTATTAATACTTTGTGATGAAACATTTTTGAGTCTATGTTTCTGGCAATTAACTTGAGCTTTGAGCTCCCTCTTTATTTAATCAACCTACCATATCAGATTGGTTCATGATAATATTCATAATGAGAGTGAATAAGATCTTAAAGTCCAAAACAGTAAAGGCAATACTATCAAGAAAACTAATATCTAGGCAATTAGGTACACAGCTGGAATAGTGGACTGGACTCAGACAGAATGAAAATTAAGTCCAAAAAAATAAGGAAGAGGGGAAAAATGGGTTTCAGAAGAATATCTGAAAGACAGCAACAATGGACTACAACTGGTACAGCATGAAGGTTTACACAATACTGGAGACACTAAACTAGCTTACAAAAAGACCAAATGAAGAATAGAAAAGAGTGATGGCAAGATAAAGTATTATATGGCCAGTAAATATAAAGAAAACTTAGCAGCCAAATCAGATAACAATAAGACCTGTCAATGCCTATGAGCAAAGAAGTTGAAGAAAGATACAGAGGGCTAAATCCAGTTTCACATGATCAAACCTTAATCACAAATGTACAGAAAGTCAGAAATGAAAAGGCAGCAGCAGATAGAAAATGTCAACCTCTTCAAAGAAGCTGAAGAAACAGTGAACCACTCCTTAGCTGCCTCGAGAACTCACAAACTACCTATAAACAATAGCATTATCAACTATCAACAATGGTGAATTAGAAAATATGCAAGAATAACTGCCTCTTTGAGGCAGTTCAGAAACATGAAAAAATAAAATAAATACCTACCACTTGCAAAACACAATTTTACTTGCAACAGCTTACATCATTTAACAATACCTTTAACACCATCAGAGATCTGCTGTCCCAGATGCTTAGAAAGGATACAACATGTGCATAAAAATGCCAAATCCAGGCTAAGCATCTGGCTGATTGTGCAGCCAATCATATTAATAATACAATCAGTTGGGACTTGAGGATTAACAAAACAAAAACAATGGAATTAATCAACACATATAATGTGCACACAAACACACAAAACATATAAATAGATATACATATATACATAAATACATACACACTACTGGTTATAAAAGGTATATAGAGAAATTTGTTTTCCTCAGTTTTAAAATATAATGTACATAACTCCCCAATTTATAGCTATACCAGAAAGCATATTCACACCAACCTGGCTGCTGATAGTTATCCTTGTATTTTAACTATTTTAATTCATCGGTGTACTCAGGTAACCTGTCATATTTGTAACTCTGGGTTGCAGTTATTCAAAATCTTACACTTACATTTGCAATTGATAAAAAAGGAACGTAGATGCAACGTGTCTATAGCATTGTACGGTAAGTAAAATATGTTGAAATAAATGAATCCATTCTGAAAAACTGTATATATAAATACTATATATAAATATTAGAATATAGTTTAAAATAGTGATTTATTATAACTTTAGTATATAATAGTACCAGAAATGTGCAGCTTCAAAAAAAAGAAACAAAGCAAATATTCAAGGTAATATAAATGTTATTTCCTAACCAGATTTGATATGTAAAATTATAAGGATTAATTAAGACTATAAAGATACAAGTTATGATCCTTTACATCTAAACACATGCCATTCTATCAAGCTGTAGCAGAATTATTAAATTAAACATAATTTATACTAAAATTCTTCTGCCAACCTAGCAGTTTCGAAAGCACGTAAAAAATGCAAGTAGAAAAAATAGGGAACACCTTTGGTGGGAAGGTAACAGCGTTCTGTGTGTCTTTGGCGTTTAGTCATGATGGCCACATGACCACACGCCTTGGACAGCGCTGGCTCTTTGGCTTTGAAATGGAGATGAGCACCGCCCCCCTAGAACCGGAAATGACTAGCACATATTTGCAAGGGAAACCTTTACCTTTTTATGTTACAATATCTTATAATCCATCAAATAACTTATTCAGAAATAACTTTAATGAACCAAAACAACTAATTTTACAGTGAAAGTACATCATGCTACAGCAAAGCACACCAACCCCACATTTACTGGGATTTTATTTTTTAGGTCAGGGCTGGCTCACACAAGGCATTCAAATTAGCAGACGGCGTGCATAGGAAAAAATTGAACTGCAGCAATAGATACTTGTATTCTTACAAACTCGTCATTTTAGCAGAAAGCTCAATTGTAATTCTCACACTCAGCACATTTTCCACTCTTCATTTCACAAACACAAATGCTGCTTCACATTCTGTACATAACCACGAACATGCACATGAAATCCCATGAAAGTGTTATGTAATTTTTATCAGGTACAATGCAGAGAAATTGTAAAGCGTATTTTTTTTCCAACCTCAAGTGTATCAAAGAATTATGTGAACCAACCCTAAGTATCTTCAGAGCTGGTGAACCAAATGCATAATGATTTTTCATGCATCTGTGATTACATTTCAGAGATTATTTCTGAATGACCACCCAAAGTATTCCAAAAATTCAAAACACAATTTAAGAAGGCAAGCAGATGTACAATAAGATACTTCCAAGCAATCTTTGGACCAGTCAGCTGTAGAGTTTTCTGCTGCTGAAAATAACTTTGAAATATTACTTACCAAGAGTTTGTGAATTGCAGCAATAGTGAAGGAACACAAGCCATTTTAAAAACCGAACAATTAAATGTGATAAGACCTATAACACCTTTCACCAAACTGTTGACTTCTGAATGGGCTGCAATTGCAACTCCCTGAACCCTCCCTGAATCAACATGACCGTTAGACACATTAATTGGCAATTCTGATAATGAAGTTCTAAAACAACTAAAAACTCAGGTAACTTGACTCAGAAACCTGATCAATACAAATGTAAACAAAACACTTCTACGCATAGGCAACCATACTGTCACTTTCAAAAGCAAAACCTGAGAACATAAAATGTAATGTTTGGCAACTAAGGAATTAGGTACAGGTATATCTTATACAGATACCAAAGTAGATTTTGGATATCTCAATCCCATCACATTATTAAACAGGTAGCTCTATTTTTTGGCAGCTGCTATCTTTGATATGTGTGCGAATACCCCGGGATTTGGCAATAGTTTAAATCCCCTGCCCTTCTCTGTTGAAAATTATCAGTCACCAGGCAAGTGACCAGGATATGAAGTCTCATTAAAACTTCACACACTTTTAAAAGGAAGTGCAAATTATTTGAACAGTGTGGCTCCTCCAAAGTGAATATTTACATGTTACTTTGTGGCTCTGTGAATGATTACCGTTACAATGGATGGGGAAAGCAGCAAAATAACCATGTTTCTTCAAGTTAAAGTGAAAACATTCCACAAGGGTAGCATAGCTTATCTTATCCTAAATGGTGCTTTATTGCAAAAGGCAACTGGACTTCCTTGGTGTTATTATTCTTTTGAAAATGTTTCCCTTCTCATTCAAGAAGTTCAGAACTGAAGAATCTTGTTGGAGAAGCAAAACATTTTCAAAAGGGGGGGGGGGAGATCAAGAAAGTCCAGTTGTGTCTTTTGGAAGAAAAAAACCAACAACCCACCTTTGAGACAATCATGACCTGGATCAGGGGTCTCCAACCTTGGCAACTTTGCTGGCTGACCAACTCTGGGAGTTGAAGTCCACAAGTCTTACAGTTGCCAAGGTTGGAGACCCAACCTGGATGATTGAGAATCTCCATAGACATATAACTTATACTTGGATGATTGAGAATCTCCATAGACATATAACTTATCTTATAAAAATAATGTCAGTGTTACTCAACAGAGCCTCATTCTAGGACCTGCCAGGTTAACGGCGCAAAGAGCTGGGAACGCAATGACGGAATAAGATTTATTTCAAGCGCACTGACCGCGCGGGCTAGGCAGGCAAACTCCTAAGAATCTGTGATGGAGTTTGTGCAGTGTTCGACGATTTCAAACAGATAGTGGTATTTGTCGGTCCTCCGCGCGATATCGTAAGCCGTCTCCTCCAAGTTGTTTTTGAGGTTTGGCTTTAAGTAGCGGTTCATGAGTAACAGTTCCAGGGTTTCCTTGCTCTCTCTGTTGCCGGCGGCCAAGTGCAGGGGCGTGAGCAGCCCGTTGGTCTGAGCGTTGACGTTTGCCCCATGCTGGAGCAAGAAGGAGGCAATTTTGGTGTTGTTCCACTTGCACGCACTGTGCAGGGGTGTCCAGCTATCCACGGTCCGTGCATGGATATCGGCCCCGTGAGCAATGAGCTCACGCACCACTTCCATGTGTCCATTGTAGGCAGCGCGGTGAAGAGGAGTGTACTGATCTTCATCCTGGACATTGATAGACACAGCGTTTTGAGACAGGAGCCTCTGCACTGTGCTAAGCTGCGGGAAGGGAGACAAAGAGGTCAATGTTATTCCACTAACTCACGACTCCGCAACCTTAAACACTCAAAAGAGCCACTTGGACCCGCTTCCCACAGAAAAGAAAACACCGGAAGTCACAAAACCTTTCCCGTGCCTGACTATTTCTTGAGCGGCCGCAAAACTAGCGCAAGTAGTTGAATTAAACGTTCTGTTTTCTTCTGAAACTTTTCTTTTCCTGGATTTATCCATGGTTAGTTTACCGGGCATAAAGGTAAAGTTTTCCCTCGCACATATGTGCTAGTCGTTTCCGACTCTAGGGGGGCGGTGCTCATCTCAGTTTCAAAGCCGAAGAGCCAGCGCTGTCCGAAGACATCTCCGTGGTCATGTGGCCGGCATGACTAAATGCCAAAGGCGCACAGAATGCTGTTACCTTCTCACCAAAGGTGGTTCCTATTTTTTCTACTTGCATTTTTTACGTGCTTTCGAGACTGCTAGGTTGGCAGAAGCTGGGACAAATAACGGGAGCTCATCCCATTACATGGCACTAGGGATTCGAACTGCTGAACTGCCGACCTTCTGATCAACAAGTTCAGCTGTCTTACTTGCTGAGCCATCATGTCCCCCTTTGTTTTCCTTAAGGATCAACTTATTTAAGAAAAGAAAGGTAGGTATGTTAGGCCTCGGAACTGCTGAGAAGAATCTGGAAAAGTTAGGGTCAGAGCATTGCTCCCAAGATGTTTGTGTGTGATTAGATGGCATAAAGGATTAAAAAAATATCATAAACCAGATGATGTGAATATAAAACTGATAAGGACATGCAATATCCATACCTCTTCTGAATAGTTTTTATTCCAGAGCTATAATGGCACTCAACAATGAACTAAAGGGACACCATCAGTGAGCTGTTGGACAGCATTACTTGGTCTGTTGTGTGGAGGTTTAGGTGGTTTAGGGGTGGGGAATTTGTGGTGTGTGTGTGGGTGTTTGGGGATTGTTACTGTATGTGTGTTGGACCTAGTCTTTGGGTGTTAAATGAATTTCATTGTATGTGTATATACTGTATACATACAATGACAATAAAGTTATTATTATTATTATTAACAATGGATGAGAAGACCTTTTAATATCTTACTTTGTTAGAATGGCCAATCTTAAGGTTTTCTCCTAGTTTGCTTCTGTAGGAAGTTAGCACTCACCCCCTCTCCTAGAAGAATGAAGATTTTTTGGAAATATTAATAAGACAGAACATTATATTTCCCTGGATAGAAAAACATATTTTAGGCAGGAAATAAACTCACTCTTAATAGCCCCCACCTTTGATAATTGGGCCATTAAGCCCTCACCATCCCATCTGCAACACAATAGCTACAGAAACTAAGCACATGGCACAGGAACTCATGTCACAGCCCAATCAAGATTTATAGACAGCCTACAAAACTAGCTAAGACTCTCACCCCCTTGGAGTCTCACAACTAATCAGGATACATTTCTTGAACAGGAAACACTAAGGCGGGGCCCACAAAGGGTTTATAAACTCTGGACCTCAGCATCTCTGGCTCTCTTGCATTTTGATTATCCATCTTGAAGCATGTGAGCCCTTTTCTGCTCAGGAACTGAAGCCATGTGAGCCTGACCACCATTATTTATTTATTAATTTAATTTATATACTGCCCCATCTCCAAAGAATTTAAAAATTCAATTAAAAATTAATTAATCTTACACTGCCTTTGGGGAATGTGGCTATTCCTGGTGATAAAAGTATAAGAGCTGTGGTGGGACAGTTTGTTAGAATGCAGCATTGCATTCACTCTTAATAGCCCCCACCTTTGACAATTGGACCATTAAGCCCTCAGCATCCCATCTGGAACACAATAGCAACAGAAACTAGACTCATGACTCAGGCTTGATAGACAGCTTACAAAGCTAAGACACCCCACCCCACCCCCTGGGAGCCTGACAACCAATCAGGATACTCTTTCTGTGTCACAGGAAGTTCAAACCTCAGAGAACAGCACAAAACCAAGACTCACACAGCAGATCAGCCCTTTTCTGCTCAGGAACTGAAGCCATGCGAACCTGACCACTATTAAACCATCTTTCCAAGCAGTCTCCTTGTTTCCAGTGTCTGTTTCCCCATTTGGAGCAGAACCCACATGGAGATATTTTCTTACAACATAAGAACATTTCACCACTTTGTGCATCTCTTCAAAATGTCTGAATTGGAAATGTGACTCCACATATTTTTAGGTAATGGGCATTGCAAAAGGTCTTCCTGTTTGGAAAAGTAGCTCATTAAATTGTGGGAGTGTGTCTCCGGGTCTAGAAAAAAACTCAAAAGTAAATTGGATGCAGAATTTAACTTTAGTGGAAGCCCTTGTCGGACTACACGGAATTGTGCTGTATTTCAAATCTGTTGGCTTACGGAGCCAATATTTTATCCTGTTATATAATTTACAGTGTTGGTAGAATGCACCAGCTTTCACTTACTTTTAATGATTTGATCGGTGTTAACCAAGGACTCCCTTAGTTCAGAGCACAGCAGAGATACACGCATGGACTGAAACTCAGGTTTGAGGTCTGTATACAGGGAGCCTTTGACTTACGATCACAACAGAGCCCCAAATTTCCATCACTAAGCAAAACATCGGTTTGCAGTAGAAAATCAAATCCAGAAAAGCACACACAGATGACTGATGCAGCGGGATTCATTAACTTCTTTATATACACAATAATAAGGCAAAAGTATCCCTCACACATATGTGCTAGTCGTTTCCGACTCTAGGGGGCCGGTGCTCATCTCTGTGTGAAAGATGAAGAGCCAGCGCTGTCCGAAGACGTCTCCGTGGTCATGTGGTCATGGTCCGATGTGCGGTGTGGATTCCAAACAGATGAGCTGTATTCGAGGATTGGCCTAGGAAATGTTTTGTATGCTCTGGTATGCTTTTGTATTCCGGTATTGGGGTTTTTAGTTGTTTTAAATTGGGGTTCTAAATTAAATTGGGATTTTAATTTGACCAGTCTTTCTAATATTTGATTTTAAATTTTAAATTTAATAATATATATGATACTGTTTTAAAATGGCTGTAAACCGCCCCGAGTCTACGGAGAGGGGCGGTATATAAATTTAATAAAATAAATAAATAAGTGATCTATAGAACTGTGTGATGACCAAAGCTAGAACTGAAGGAAAACAAACCTGAAATTTACTCCACAAGAGGACGCCATGCTCTTCTGCAGTGCTAATTTTGGCTTGTTTCTGACAGGCTCAGCAAAGTGTAGCTCAAACAAAATGTAAAACATGCATGCAATATGCGGAGAGAGTCAATGGGAGCCATTGCATGGATGGTTCAGGTTGCGCTTTGTGTGATAACTGAGATGAGGGCAGTTACTCTTCTCCGCCTGGCAGACCTTCCAAGTGTACGCTTCTGTTTAGGAAATGCTCAAAAACTTCAGAGAGCTCAGTTCTGAACTGCTATTTGTTATTTTATAGCGGTGTTTATGTACTTGAGTTCTAAAGACTCCAGATGGTTTGTAGTGAAGTGCCCTTCAAGTGGCTTGAACTTCCAAGAAGCCTTCAAGATCACATTCTGCTCCTAGAAGACAAGGCAGTGAAATTGCACAACTTCCCTTTGCACAACACACCCCAATGCATGAGAAGAAGGCAGAGCGTTTCTTCGCTACACATTGAGGCATAAAGCTCAGCATCACCCCCAAAGAAAATATAATCACTTCCAATTAGATAACATTAGTAATTGGGATTAGCAATCAAAGGCTGTCCATTTACAAGCAATTCCCAGTAATGCTGAATAATTGATAGTAATTAAGCACTAATTAATTCATGCTGGGACTGATCCTTTTTGAGCCAGCTCGTGCCATCAAATCTCCCTCTAGCTTCTTTGAGGAGAAAGTATCAGACTTTATGTAGACATAAGAGGAAACATTAGCTTTATTTACAGTTTAACATCACAATGCATTTTTAGCAGAGCTAAGTGGCACTTTCGGCGCCACAATTTTCTTTTTCCACAGTCATCTATCAAAATGTAAACTAAGCATAGCTCCCAAACAGTAGATAACATGCAGGTAGCTTTGTGAAGGTGGAGCCCTACTTTTCCCCTAAATTATTTCCCTTTCTTGTGTCCAAGACATAAAAAAAGATAGGCACAGACTCTCACACCCCTGAAGTTGTTGATGCTCTCATGACCTACACTGTTCCCCTCATAGGTTTCTGTACTATCAAAGTAGATTTAATTTTCTCAATTGTTAAAAGTTTATCATTTTTTGACACCCTCTGGCTCAACTAGGTATGATTGTCAAAAGAGTGATATGAAGATATCAGGCAGATTTGGGTCAGCTTTTATGATTCTTTGTGTCTGTTTGAAGAATTGTAGCTCTTCTATGATGATATATTTCTGATATATACTTCATACAGAGTAGTCCAAAGTAATGTTTTGGGAACAAAAAGTCCTGTTCTTACATGCTGAGGGATTACTAGTTGGGTACTTCTGGCCTATGGGATTTCTGAAAATTTTTCACTTCTGTGAAAAAGGAAATCCAACTTCTGTGATGGGAGTGATATATTTTTCTCCACAAAAAGACATCACATTGCCTGTATGATGATAGAAACTGTAATACATTATATCAGGAACTGGGGAAGAAGGTCTGGGAAAAGAAAGTAGCTTATAGGGTATATTTTGAGATGGTGGGTCAGTGGGTGGTTGGATGGATGGATGGACGGATGGATGGATGGACGGACGGACAGATATCAGATGGGTGGATAGAGATGGATGGATGGATAGAGAGAGAGAGACAGTAGATAGGTGGGTATAGATGGATGGGTGGATGGATTGGTGGGTGGGTGGATGGATGGATGGATGGATGGATAGATAGATAGATAGATAGATAGATAGATAGATAGATAGATAGATAGATAGAT
>JANHFP010003499.1:6076-20687 GCA_032468135.1 Calamaria suluensis
GGACTGACCGGTTGGATCGCTTTGCAGTCCAAGGGACTCGCAGGAGTCTTCTCCAGCACCAAAGTTCAAAGGCCTCACATAAATGTGAAGTAATAAATGTATGGTTTTTGTAATTTCCATTATCTGTTTTCCTCTTTTTAATTTTAAATTTAATCTCAACTTAATTTAATCTAAACTTTAATATCTGGTGATATATATTACACACAAGGAAAAAAATGAACACATAAAGAATAAGAGATGTGCAAAATAATAGAAGAACAAAAATTGGCCCAGTGAAATAGAACAGTGCTATTGAGACCAAGTAAGATAAATAGATACTATACATAGATTAATCATATGGTCTTTCTAATTAGATGTTACTGAAGAGCTGGCTTGTCAACTATTTGGTGTCCAGGAAATACCTCCAACAACAATGGCTCGCTCACTGCCAACAGCTGTTCCTGATTCTCCTGGAGTTCACCCTACCAGAACACCTAAAACACCTCGTACACCAAGACTGCAAGATCCTAACAAAACACCAAGATTCTATCCTGTGGTTAAAGAAGCAAGAATTATTGACGTTGGGGTAACCAAAACCAAAATATATTTCTGGATCATAGTAAATTAATGGTATTACCTCCAGAGAGAAGTTTTTGAAACATGTTGTATTCATTGCTAGGTCAAAGCTGCTAATTCTCTTGAAGTACATTGGTTAAGACTAGTAGTTGAGTAGTCAGCCATAACCAACTTTATGACCTCATAATGCATATGATGTGTAAAGTGAAATTTTATGAAACTGGATTTAAATTAGACTCTGATTCTTCAGAAAAGTGGCTCCAGTCACACCAGGGAAATATAATGCTATATTTTATTTCAGACACGAAGGAAAAGAAAAACACGACATAGTACCAACCCTCCATTAGAAAGTCATGTTGGCTGGGTAATGGATTCCAAGGATCACAGACCAAGAACATCTTCCATAAGGTAGAAATAATTTGTTATATATTGATAGTCTTAATTTGTGTGTGTTCTTATAATCACTGATGAAGTTAATTTAATTACTTGCTCTTTCAAAATATGAAAATGTGGAAGATGTGACATTCCTAAAAGCCACATATACTCAAAAATATACTCAAGATTTTACCAAGGATATTGCTAGAAGTAAGTTTGGGTGTTATTTCCCCAGTTGAATCTGTGACAGTTATAAAACTAGTAAAAATGAGATGTGACATTTGTTAATTTCCATTCCATCACTCATTTGGAGTGTCCTTAAAAGAGTGAAAGTTTACACTATTAGGTGTATAAACAGATAAGGTTTATTTGGTTCTTTTTTATTATTGTCACTTTTATTTTTAAAATGTTTTTCACAGCAGCAGACGAGTAATTGTTTTCTGCATTGATCACATATGTACCATTGGCACTCTACAAAACTTTGAAAAAAAAAGCTGTGTTCACCCAGAACATTTAAAGAAATGAAAAAAATGTGAACGATAACTAGTTCACATAGATATGGATGTTGTTATTTTGTAATGAAATTATTATAGATGTTGACTTTTATTACAAGTTCATTGGAATCTGAAGTTTTGAAGGTAGCAGTTGAGATTATAATCAGTGTGACCATACATTTTTCATTTTGTTTGGAGTTAAAGCAGTATCACAACAGCCACATTAATTGCATTCAAGAATCTTATTTGATGTATACTTCAGGTTATTCTGGACATTTGTTTTTGTATAAGTCGAATGAGAAAGTCTCTGTATTAGTTTCAAACTTGGTAACTACAGCAATCATGTCTAACAAGTATTGTAAATTTCAAAATATTTATAATTATTTTATACTCTTTTATCAAGCTACCCTGTTTTCCCCCAAATAAGACATCCCCTGATAATAAGCCCAATGGGGCTTTTGAGCATATGGCAATAAGGCCAAGTGTTTATTTCAGGGTTCAAAAAAATATAAGACAGGGTCTTATTTTTGGGGAAACATGGTACTATGAATTACAAAGTGGAAAATTTTCCAGCCCATATAATTGATGATCACACACATTTTAAATTCATATGCTAATTTGCATTGGAAACTTTTCCAATGAAAACATAAAAATTTCCACATGAATTTTTTCCCCAGTGAGTGGAAAACAAGCATGTTGGGAAAGAGGAAACATATTTCTCATGTAACCATATTACTGATAGTGGCTTGCTATGTTCTACCATTTTTGGCACAGGTAAATGCTCAAATAGAGAATCAGTTTGAGGCGGAGCAGGGATGTCAAACTTGGGGCATCACATCATCACATGATGTATCATTAATTTTTTTCCTTCACTAAACTGGATGGGCATGGACAGCACATGATGCATCTGGCCCACATGCCATGAGTTTGACACCCCTGGTATAGAGGGTAAGGCATCAGGTTTACAAACTGAGAGACCATGAGTTCTACTCCTGCCTTAATCACAAAGCCATGACCTTAGACAAATCACTTTCTCTTAGTCCGTAGCCCTGATGAGACAATTGCAAACCACTTGTGAAAGACCTTGCCAAGAAAACCTCAAGGCCTTGTCCAGGCAGTCTCCAAGAACTGTACACAATGCAATGGAAGAAATAAAAAAACCAGTCATATAAACTCTTGACATAGTTGTATGTTCATTCTGAAAGTTCAATTTAACATTACATTTTGTGAAATGTCTACTGTTAATGTTAGAAATTGAAACAATCTGCTGATTTTTTTTTAATAGCATCACAAAAGGCATTTTTGGAAAAAATCTGACACTTGTTTGTTTCATTTCACATAGCAGTTCAAACGCATCACCACTAGAAGGTGCTCCACTATCAGGAAGTTATGGATGTACCCCTCATTCCCTTCCTAAATTTCAACATCCTTCTCATGAACTTCTGAAGGAAAATGGTTTTACTCAGCAAGTGTACCATAAATACCGCCGTAGATGCCTAAATGGTAAAAATCTAATATTTGTCATTTTTAATTGGAAGAAAGAACATATTTTGTTGTATTCATTTATTTATTTAACATATTTAGAAAGCACTGATCTCCCTCATAGAGTGTTGTATGAATAAACTAAATAGTGTTGTATTAATTCTAAAAATTGGTTCATTTTAACAAAATGTTGTAAAATGCACTAGGTGAATAAACATGCATTTATATCCGCTTCTTCACTGTATTCTCATGCTCTCTTTTCTATTTCTTTCATAATACTACTGAGGGTTGTTTTAAGCACAGGCTGTTCGGCTTTAAAACGGAGATGAGCACCACCCCCTAGAATCGGAAATGACTAACACATATGTGCGAGGGAAACCTTTACCTTTATCTAATGAAATGAAAAAAGTTCATTGGTCAATATATCACAAGCTTTGAATTACTGACCTTGTTGGAATATTAATTTTAACTCAATTGTAGATAAATGTACATGATTTTAACATTCAGATAATTATTTTCAAATCATTAGCTAGGTTGCTACCTTTATAATATACTTTAGTATAAATTGTCAATTAGAAGAAATATACTGTCATTCTAAACAGGTTACTTCATACTATTATCTCCCCCCCCCCCCCTTCTTGTCTCTAGAAAGGAAACGGTTGGGAATTGGCCAGTCTCAAGAAATGAATACACTCTTTCGTTTTTGGTCCTTTTTTCTCAGAGACCACTTTAATAAGAAAATGTATGAAGAATTCAGGCAACTGGCTCTAGATGATGCAAAAGAACATTATAGGTAATACTAAAGGTTTTGTAGTTTTCTAAAATTATACATAGTTCAATATTACATATACAACAATATTAGTAGTGTAATGTTTTAGTGTTATAAAATATAATAGTTCTTTAGGCAAAGAAAAGTAATAGGAATTATTTTCCACATGATACAAGCTGCTTGTTAGGTATCAGGAATGAATAATAAAAATAATCTGATAGACAATTAGACCCTACCCTACTCCGTTTTGCTCATAACTAACATTTTTAAAAAATACAAACAGTTGAATCTTAAAGCATAAAATATGTTTAAAAAATTGTCTTGCTTTGAGCAAAAAATAACAAAATGAAATTTTCTGGTTCTGACTCTTCTCTTCAAGTTTAGTCGTGTTAATCAATCTTAGGAGTTGGACTAAATGGCCAGATACAGTTTCTCTTCTCTAAGAGACATTACCGAGGTTTTTGGGGGAAGCGGATGTATAAGAAATGAAATAGTTATGCAGACCGCCTCTCACCCTCCTGTGCCTTGGGCAAAGCCGGCAACGGCCCCCGGCTCAACACGGAGTCCCCCAGCAAGCCTCCCCTACAGCAGGTGTCCTTTGCGTACTGCCTGTGCCCTGAAGGGCCCACCAGGGGGGCGAGATTTGGACGCTGGGGTGCAAGCTCACCTAAGCACGTCCACCGCCAAGTGCTACCGGAAGTGCTCTCTCCGGTATTTCTAATGTATTCACAGTATACTTTTATATAAAGGCATTCTAGGACTGATATATTTTTATAAAGTTCCCAGTGTGTAACAGTAACTATTTTTGCTACTGTTGTAACTGAATTAATGTTTACAACAAATTATTCAAATTTTTAATTCCTTGGTTCAGTTCTACTATTAATATACTTCATGTCTACATTAGCATGCATAATATGCATAATTTCATACATTTTAAATCTAATTTGCTGCTAATGTTATAGATTATTTCCTATAACTAATATATTCAGACTGAGCAATAGTAGATTCCAAAGTGATTCTAAGAACCCCAGTCTTCCTTTTTTTTACTGCATTTTGAAAACTGAGCTGATTCCCACATTGTGTTTTTCTTTCATTCTTATGTTGTTTAACAAGCTGTTTGACTTGTTATTATTGCTCACCTGATGTCTTGGCACATAGAAATGATGGCATTATCTACCAACAAACTCAATTCATCCATCTTCCAGGAACTGATTCAGAATTCCTGCCCTTTTTCTCTTTCTGGGAACTGGGTCACATAAGAAGCAGATAAGCTCATAAAGATTCATTTGTGCATGTGCAGGAGAACATATCTCCCCTGCACCTGTCACTACTGCTGGTTCGTGGAGCCAGAAAGCTTGGGAACCTGTCAGGACCTTCTCTAACACCCTTTCAGGAAAGAAATAACAGGAACTCCATGATCACAAGAGTAAAGTGCTTTTACTGAGACGTATAAAATATGAGGGTAATGAAGCAGGAACTGAAATAAGTGCGGGAAAGTAGCAGTGGATATAGCCCCAAGATACAATTCCTCCCCCCCTTGACAGCAACTGTCCAATACACCAGGTGCACTGTAACGTGAGTCCAAGATAGTCCAGCCTCCTGCATTCTTCTTAACGGTTTTCATCCTCCTGCATTCTTCATAACAGTTGTCATACTATTTGGCGGGATGTTTTGAACTTGTCCATAAGTTTCAGTTTTGCTCCATCTCCAGCACTTCGTTATTTCCCTGTAATGAAAATTAGTATGTGGTCCCTCCCAGGCCTCCCCCGTTACTATGGCAGCCGAAGCAATAAAGATAAAAAGGTGATAATTAAGTAACATTTAATTCTGGAGGCTGACAGGACCACTAGTCTAATAGCTGCCTTGTATTTTTTTTGGTCCCTTTTGACAAGTAGAATTTAGCAGATTGTAGTGTTTGATTTATTTAGCAAAACTGAAAAAAACGTTTATTATTTTCAAGTTTGGTCTATTCTAAAACATCAATTTATTACATGAGTGTTTAGCTTTTGTTCAAGGCTTTATTAAAATTTGTGCAAACCCCAAATATAAAATATGTTACCTGTATTAACACTGTAGCTAAGAATGAATTAAAAGGACAGTGTAATGAGATACTTTTTGGAGGAATAAGTTAATTTTTCTTCAATAAGCCTTTTTTAAATAAATAAAAACTGTAGTTGGTCTACTGCTGAAGCAGAAAATTATTCAGATCACATTCACTTTGGTCAATTGTGTTATGCTGCAGTTGAATTTTTTTTCTCATTAATCTACACTTTCTTACCCCATAATGATTAAGTGGAAACAGAATTTTAGAAATGTCTGTATATTTATTAAAAAGAAAAAAAATGAAATACAATATCAGCATAAGTATTCAGACCTTCACTCAGTACGTGTTGAAGCACCTTTGGCAGATAGTACACTTGATCTTAGCCAAAAGGCCAAGAAGCAAAGGAAAGCTTAAAACTTTATAGGTTGGAAACATGCAGAAGAGGCCTTCATCCTGCAGGGAATAGACAATGGCTAGAGAGATGATGATGAAATAATACAAACAAAAAGAACTGTATGTTTTTCTGCTTGTCTACATTATAAGAAAGCAAGAAAAGAAGTTGCGTGGAGTCAAATAGACTACCGTATTTTTCGGACTATAAGACGCCCCCGACGCGCATAGTTTTCAGAGGAGGAAAACAAGAAAAAAATATTCAGCCCCGCCCCAGACCTTCGGGGTTGGTCCTGGACCTGTGTGGGGCGCCCGTGGCTTCAGCCCCCACCCCAGAGCTTCAGGGTTGGTCTCGGAGCTGTGTGGGGCGTCTGCGGCTTCAGCCCCCAAATACAGACTAGGAAGAAAAACCGGAGGCCACCAAAGCGAAGGTACACGTGTTTCGTGCATCCTCCATGAAGTTTGAAAGGCTATGACAGAGCTCTTCAAACTTGTCCGCTTTGGGGCTTGTGGACTTCAACTCCCAGAATTCTCCAGCCCAGCTATGCTTACACCAATGTACTGGCTGGAGAATTCTGAACTGAAGTCCATGAGCCTCAAAGCGGACAAGTTTGAAGAGCTCTGGTGCTAGGAAGTCCCCTCTACTTTGGTAATTTAGATCTATGCTTGAAGGGAGGCGGAAGAGGCCGCAGCAGCTTTCCGAACGAAGATGAAGCCACGCCGGACGGTTAATGTTTCTCCAGCCGCGGGGGACAGGGCGTGTGGGGCAGGGTGTGCGGGCCAGTACATTCTCTCCTCCCCTGCACTTGGACTTACTCCAGGGCACACAAATTTACACCATGACGCACAGACATTTCCCACCATGTTTTTTTGGGGAAAAAGTGTCTTATGGTCCAAAAAATACGGTACTTATCTATTTATTCTTTGTTTTTTAGGTACGGCCTGGAATGCTTGTTCCGTTTTTATAGTTATGGGCTGGAAAAGAAGTTCAGGCAAGAGATCTTCAAAGATTTCCAAGAAGAAACAAAAAGAGATTATGAATCTGGTAATGCATTATATTTTTCGCGTGATATTGTTTAACTTCTTGCTTCATATTTTTATATGCTAATCTGTTCTTTTTTAGGCCAACTTTATGGGCTAGAAAAATTTTGGGCTTATCTGAAGTATTCACAGTCTAAAACTCCACCTATTGATCCCAAACTTCAGGAATACCTATGCAATTTTAAAAGATTGGAAGATTTCAGAGTTGATGTGAGTGTTGACATTCTCTCAAACAAATTAATTTAAATAATTAAATAAGCACGATTAAATAATTTAAATAAGCACGATTTGTTTAAAAGAATCAAAAGTAGAAGTAGCAATGGCATTGTATCTACCATATTTCCCTGAAAATAAGACCCTATCTTATATTTTTTTGAAACCTGAAATAAGTGCTCGGTTTCACTGTCGTGCACTTAAAAGCCTGATTGGACATTATCAGAGGATGTTTTATTTTGGGAAAACAGGGTATAATCCATGTAGAAAAAATGTGCATGGCTGAAATGCCAGATGGACACTGTTGTACAAGAACAAAAAATGACTTAGTACTGTAACGGTGAAGCTATGGCACACACGCCAGAGGTGGCACACAGCTCCCTCTCTATGGGCACATGAGCTGCTGCCCCAGCTCCACCATACAGGTGCCTCCTGCCGGCCACCCGATCTTCAGGTCTCTGCCGTGCATGTGCTGGGGGCGAGGTGCATGGAGGGAGGCTGCACATGTATGCGGGGGGGGAGGACATATGCTGGGCATGAATGCATGTGCAGGGTGGGGTGTAGTGCGGGGGGAGCATGTACATTGTGTTTGGGGTTTGGGGAGGCACGTGTGCATTCACTTATGCATGCGCACACCTAGGCACTCGGTCCAGGAAAGGTTTGCCATCAGACGTAGTATGTACAAAGATTAAATTCTTAACATTTTCTCATTATGGCACTGGGCTTACCTTTTCAGCTGTTTTGGGTAAATATATAATATCAAAAATATTGAGAACTTAAAATAATATAATGAATTCTCATAGAGCATTCTGGTAAATTGTAATAAGATGCCATTCTCTGTTTTAGCCTCCAATTAATGAAGAATCTGGGAGAAAAAGGCATTTACCTGGTGAGGAAAGTGATCATCGCAGACATCAATCCAACACTGCTTCCAAGATCCTTGCTGGTAATTCCACAGCTGTTTCTCAGACGTGGGTCCCAATAAATTTTCCCACTACAAATACTGTACAGGAGTTGAATAACAGCATACACCAGAATAGTACTGCCACAAAATCAAGATGTGATATAACTGAGCAGTAGACTTTCAGTAAGCTTGAACCTTAAGATCAACTCCTAATGCCAGTATTTTAGCTCAAGGATCTTCAGGGAGAGCTATTTTAAAGCTTGATTAAAAACAAATGTATAGGAAAAAAAAGAATTGCATCTGCTTTCTGACAAGATTAAATTCCAAGTAAATTCCCTTTGTTCAATTATATTGAGTTCAAGCATCATGAGAGATCCTTGGGAAATACCTATTACTCTGTGTTGCTATCCCAAGTTACTGTTTACAGCAGCAGCATTCCAATAGTATATACATAAATACTTTGGAATACCTTACAATCCAGCTCATTTTTTTGAGGAAGTTATATTCTTTTTGTAGTGTAGGAATGTTTTACCATCAGGTTATCTATCATTAGTTCTACTTATAAAAGCCAAAAAGAAAATAGTTTTGAGACATATACAGAAATATGCATTTAAATTGATTAATGCATTTTTTCAATAATAACACATGCTCTTCCTAGTTCTGAAATCTGTTTTCCTTTCTGTTTCTTTGCTTCAGGGTTTTGAGTTGAGTATGGAGTTTTTAATATAGGAACAGGTTGTTTAGTTTTAAATATTTTTTAATGCCAATTCTTATTTCCACTTAAGCAAAGTAGTTTGCAGAGGATGAATTATGACTGTCTTGTCATAAACTTAGTAAATTGTATATATATAAAGACAAATAGGTCTCTAATCATCCTCCAGTTTGAAGAAATACTTGTATTCTTCTGTTTAATTTCTCTATTGTACAAGTGACGTGCATTTCTAGGAGAGATTATTTAAACAATTTAATTATATTTTAATATTTGACAGTTTTAATTTAAAAGGGATTTAGAAGAAAATGTATTTAGACTAAAATAATTAATGTCAAAATCACTTTAAATATGGTTAAAATCCCTTGTTTTACCTAAGACTAACTAACTGTACTGTAATTGGCCAAAGTGTCACTTTCTTTAAATGTAAATGATTAATTGAATACACATTATTTATGTCAGGAGGTGAAAATTAACAGGAAGCATCCATGAAATAACTAATTGTAGTTATTGTGATTTAAATACTTAAAATAAGGGAATGGAAATCATTCTTCCATAAAATGGAAGAAAGTGGTAGAAATAGGTGCATTTTATTAGATACAGCAAAACAGATATTTAGCAGTCTTCAGGTTACTTTCACAAATAAAGCCTACTATTGTTGATGCCTTATTGCTGGGAAATACCCTAAGTGATCCAACATGTAGATTGGATTTCTGTGCTGGAAACTTTATGAAGTCCATTATATATTCCTGAAATATTGCTTGAGAATCTGAATTTAATGATTATGAATATATGTGCATATTTAATATGAAAATAAGTGGATTTCCCAGCTATTTCTAATGGAAATTAGTATTTAAGAACTGTTCTATTTTTTGAAGACACTAGGAATTTATGATACCAGTTTTATATAGCATCTTTTCAGTTTGCTGAAGTTCTACAACTCAAATCTTTGTTTACATGCCACCTCCTCCATGAAAATGATGCAGTTGTAAATTTGGATTTAAGCTGTATATAAAAAATATATTTACATTCATTTATTTAAATCAAATGTGTGAATATTAGCTTTTAGTATGCATTCTTTGTGGTATATTTGCAGATTTTATAAAAATACAAAAAACCTCTCTATGGCGTAGTATGTGTTCTTAAGCAATTTTGTTTAACTCTATATTTTTTTTACTATTCTGAATTAAAATGCCTGGGACTGTTTATAGCAATAAATTAAAATGTTGATTATCATGATAGATCATGAAAGAGAACCTGTGACTTTCCAGATGTTTTTGAGCTACAATTCTTATAGATTCAAGATACGTGTTCAGCAGGATCTTGTAGGCTAAATTCTTCTATCACTGCACTAGATGAATTGCCCATTGGCCAAGTCTGTTATATATCTTGTTGATAGGATTGTTCATAAATGTTTCTACAAAAGTTCAATTGTAGAAATGAAACTCTGAAGTTGAACTTCATAAATTAAATTTATTCTTAATTATATTTTTAGAATCACATGAAAGGCCATAACAAATATTAGTTTCACTTTGAGTAACAAAACTGTTTTGTTATTCAAATGAGGAGTGAAATGGGATAGAAGAGACTTTTCTAAGTATATTCTTACATTGAATGTTATAAATTTTGAAAATGCACAGCTCTTACCGTATTCAGATATTATCAAGGTTCTAGAATCACTTTTCCTCCCTCTGCTGTATCCTTCACTATAGTTTGGATGCAGACAGTTGATCTGTGCATAAGAGCTGTGTGTAGATACTCTTTCCCAACATCCAGACTACATCTTGATTTTTTGATTGTCTATCTTACTTTTGAATCAAAATTCTAGTGATATTTAATAAAAATGTAATACTGTATAACAAGAGGGAGATAGTATTACAAGTAACCCAAAAGCATACAAATACAAAACAAGTCAAATTGAATTTACAAGGCACAGTACAATGAAATAAAAGGTTAGAGCATGGTATTCCAAAATTTGAATACCATTGAGAACATTCTTTACTATATTTCTCTAAGATGAAAACCATGTGGATGACAATCTTGAGATAGCTTGGCTCTAAAATATTATGCATGCTATTCACCTATCCAGACAAGTCACTGGTTATCTTGTATGGGAAAAATAGAAATGTATTGGCGCTCATTAGGTCCAATAAACGGGGTATTTCTAATCCCTTACCTTTCACGTCCACATAGCCAAAACACTATTTTCTTTCTTTTTGCTATACATTGCTCTACATATCTAATTAAAATTAAAATTCTAATATTGAAGAAATATAGTACATGGAATATTGCTAGTATAATAAGTAGCATGTCATTTCCCTTACAATTCCTTGGTCACAAAAAGAAAAACAGTCCCTCCCAAAAAAAACCCACCTGGTTAAAAATGATTGCCTCTACCCATTTAATGGCCTCATCAAAGAGGCAACATTATTCGAAATCAATTTTTATTTCTATATTGGGTAGAAAGGGTTAAAGTGCTCAAATTTTCCAGCAAAATGTACATGTGAGAGATATTCAATTAATATATTTGAACCTTAGGTAAATGCTTAAATACTTGTTCTAAATATATAAACTAAACTAAACATTTATTCCATTGAAAAAGATTAGCAATAAAAGATCTGGATAGACCTGGTTTTTTTGTTGCTGAAAATAATCATTTGGCAGTTGTACCTAAGCAAATGGCCTATGTTTCCTCACACCTTTTGATAGGCAAAGGTTTAGTAAAAGGAACAATAAGCTGGGTAATTTTTTATAGAAAAATTGCACATAGGTAAATTCAAGAAATGCTTGTCAACTTCTGTTGGAAGTGACTGGTGTTTCCTGAAAAATCTATGTGTAGTGTCATATTTGTCCGAGGAAATTGAAATAGCCAGCTTCTTAAATCATTTGGATCTATACTGTTAAAACTGTAGAATTATACAAAAGAACTGTCTAAATGAAAGGAATAAACATGTGATAATATACAATCATTAGGTAGTTTTTTTAGTGATGGTAAGAAAACTAATTCAAATATTTTTGCTCATGAGAATAACACACCTGATAATCTTTGAGCCACTCAGTTTCCAGGATTAAAGCAACATACAAATTATAAGTAAATCATACTCATTTTTTTTTGTAAAAATATACAACCATTTGTTTAGACCTTTTTTATTTAAAAGGTAACCCATACATGGAGTTTTTGAAGAAATTGGGTTCAAGGATCATATAAATTTACTAAAGATAGCAACCATGGCTGGGATGTATGGTTGTGAATGTTGTATTACACTGCTGTGTGATGTGGAAGTCTTTAGCATCTGCTCAAATGGCAGCTTAGTTAGGAAGGTCTTTGCTCAATTTACCTTGTCTGTCAGTTGCACCCATTCCTGAACTTTTCTTGCTCATGCTTTCTTGCTCATGCTTTCTTATGCTCATGCCTTAGTTACCTTAGAAAGGTACTACTATAATGTGCTCTATGCAGGGCTGTCCATGAAAACCAATTGGAAAATTAAGCTGGTCAAGTAGCAATGACAGCAGTTATATTCATGCCAGAATATGGTCATATACCAACACCCCCCATAGCACTAAACTAGGAGGGGCTTCATAGCTGCTATCAACTTTATAAAGGCATAAAAAACTGATAAAATTGTTTTCTAAATTTAGTAGTGAAACATCTGCTTTATTCTACTTTGCAAACCACACTGGTTAGCAGGATTACAGGTGTAATTCAAACCCCTGGTTATTATAGCATATGGTAGTTATTTTGAGAAACCATGTTTTGTTGTCTAACCACCGTGTAAGATTTCACTTGGCATGTTCTGCATCCCATCTTTTGAACAATGTACCCAAGACCCAAGAGGTACATGTATGTCTTTTCTTTCACAGCATTACTGTGCAAATTTGAATAATCCTTACCCTCTTCTATATAAATAAGTCCTTGAAACCTGGCTTTTCCATCAGTCTTTAAGATAGGCTGTGGGTGTTTTTATTTCTGGGGTGATCATCTTGCTTTTTTCATTAGCTTGATGTTACATTTCTTTGGTTCTAAATTCGTACACCGATAATAGAGAAATTGGACAGCTTAGAAATATGAAATAGTTCAACTTCCATTACTCTCTTTGCTCTTAAAATTACATAATATGAAACACTTCTCCTCTAAAGGAAATTCAGCAGTATGTTTACACATTTAGACATCTATTTTTAATAGATTGTCATATGACGTGTGAAGAAATATGCCTAATAATTGGAGCCTTGACAGCCCTCAGATATGCTAAGCAAAGCGAAGGCTAACAAAATTACTGTCAATACATTTTCAAAGCACATTCTTATTTGTATGTACACTTGCCCACATTAAAATGGGTGAAACAGCATGAAGAACAATTACAAAACAACCCAAATAAAAATCATTAACAGAAAAAAATACTGACAATGTCTACCTCAAATGAGGCCAAGATTTCCTTAGTTTCCAATAGTTTCCCTATAAGGAAATGAGAAGTACAACACACTAACAATATATCTACAGAACACTTTATTTTTTTTTTTATAAAAGAACACAAATTGTTCATTTCTCAAAACAGACCGCATAATTTCAATTATAGAATAAAATTTGAGTGGAATTATAACTGGCTCATCAATGGAGGCTTAGACATTAAAAATAAATGCAACAAAAGGTTCACATCAAAGAAGGGGGGAACAGTATTTTTCTATAGACACTATCAATAATAATCATTTACAATCCAACCTGAGCAAAAGCCAGAACATTTAGGACCAGATACTTTTCACATATTTGTGTGGAT
Source organism: Calamaria suluensis (assembly GCA_032468135.1). NCBI lineage: Eukaryota > Metazoa > Chordata > Lepidosauria > Squamata > Calamariidae > Calamaria > Calamaria suluensis. The sequence goes on from JANHFP010003499.1 coordinate 19,825, forward strand.
AATACTCTAACTGAAGATCACATTTCCCTCTTGCCACTCATTGATGTTTTACTACATGCTTTTTTATTTTTAATGTTGGATGCCACAACTGGAGTTGTGTTTTGTGTTCTTCCAGTTTGCAAAACCTGGAAGAAAATTTAAGTTCCATTTCTGAAAGTATTTGCTATATCAAAAAAATGAAGTGATGCAGTTAATAGACTAGGAAAAGAGAATGACATATTCAACAAAGCATTTCCAAATATATTTTCTATGCATATATATGCCACTGTTTTTATTCACTGAAACTGTTGCATTTTATGTAGTACAATTAATGGTGAAATTATTAAAAATATCTGGCCAATGGTTTATTTAATACAGTGCAAAAATGTTTCTTGTTTTCTTTTTGTCCTGAAAGACAAAGTCCTAGCCACCAATACTAACTTTTCAGCATCTACATAAAGTCTGACAGCACATTTGGTATTTTACATGCTTTATTAAAATTGTATTCATATTTACAATATCTGTAGGAACCATCCTCCCACTTTTTGCACTCAAGCACCCACATCCATGCATACCCTCATTTCACAATGATATGAGGTTTGGCTCCTCACCTTTAAGGAGCTCCCTGGGGATGTAAAAAGTACTAATTGAGCTTATTGAAAAAGTAAAGGGAGAATGCATTTGGCCATTATACTCTTTAAAGTTTGCATGTGTATGTATATAGATGCACACACACATTATATAATTGTGGAGATACTTGGTTGCCCAATTATGGGAAGGAACAACATAGCTCCCTTTCGCCTTTCTGCTCATCTCAAGAGACTATCCAGGCAGAAATTAGCGACAACATTGTGCCGTATATATGTTGGTTAATTGTTTTTCTG